>JBAHVQ010171325.1:0-18554 GCA_036872915.1 Nanipora kamurai
TGTGTGCTTGACACTTCTTAGTCGCTAACGTATTTTAACCATCCGAAAGTAACGGCCCCCCGAAAGTTGCGGCCCCCTGAAAGTAGCGGCCCCCAAAGCCTGCTAAATTCGAAAGTAACGGGGGCCGTTACTTTTGGGATTCTACGGTAATAATTTGGCTTCCTTTTACCTGAGGTCTAGAATTTGTGTTGGTGGAGAGATTATGCTTGTCTAAAAGAATTATGGACGAGAAAAGACATCAAATTTAAGCTCAATAATCACAGGTTCCTACTAAAACGCCAAAGAATGATAGCAGTGATAGTAACAACAATACCGACGATCATTATTCTAATTATAATATTATTAATGGCGTACATTAGTCTTTCTCTAGGAAAACTATGGGAAGGATTTGGATCCAAGTGTGATGGGAATATTATAACAGACAACAGAATGTATGGTTATTTTAAAAACAGCACCATGATCGGTGTGTATATGCATACCGTTCAAAAGTTTGAAAACTGGAATCAGTCGATTCTGTTCATGTCATTAGCTCGTGATTAAATTATATTGCTCGTGTATTTACGAAATTTACGCCATCCGTATCGTTTAAAAATTGCTGGGAAATCTATTATGACGTTACTAATGAATTACATCGAGATTCCAAACGGAAAATTAAATAACTTGCTCTTGATAAATTATACCCAGCAAGACTCAATTATTATCGATAAATGTTGTTTTTTCTCGTTTTCCTATCTTGTTCATGTTTGGAATTCCTTAATAACAAGGTACTCTAGAAAGTCCGAGGTACCTTCATGTGTAGAACAAGTTTCCAGACGTATGACAAGCACCAGAATGACGACAACAACAAGTCATGTTATAAACTTTTCGAATGATGTTAAATCAGACTCAGTTGCAACCTAACACTCCGAGATTTTCCTCCGAGTAAGAGGATATACCCTGGTAAGAGCTGCTGATGAATTGTCGTCCTGATCTGAAGCAAAGAACGGCAGCTTCGGAGGAATGATTCTCGAACCGGATTTTGTTATGACTTCTGGTGACGTTCGTGTAATAACTAGATATAAGTTCGTTATGTTGATAAATTTTTAATGGTGGTAAGTTTGTTCTTGCTTTCACTAGGTTCTCATCAAAAGTCTATTTAATAATATACATAAAAATATTTGTCTCGAGACCTGCGGCATTAAAGTCAGGTTGTTCTTATTGTGTTTGCATGTTTGGCTTGAATCTACTTTGAACAGGCTAGACCGGGCTGGTAGCATGTACAAGATTTTCTATTTTTATTGGTTATAACGATATTTAAAGAAAATTGTTTGTCTTGTCCTGCGCGCGAGACTTTTTGTCCTTAGACTGAAAGGAAATTCAAGGCAAGTCTATCCCGTGCAATGATCGTGATAAGGAGTACATCGGACAAACAAAACGTCAGTTTGGAACACGCTTAAAAGAGCACAAAAAAGCAGTATTCTTTTCTAAAAAGGATACTTCTGCTTTGTCGGAGCACGGGTGCCAAACTAATCATGCGATTGATTAGGATAACGCTAAAATTATCACAACAAATCGCAAATACCACCAAAGACGCTGCTTGGAAGCTTGGCATATTAACAGCGCCCACGCTACTTTGTCGGCGGCGGGCTCCTGTGGATGATTATTTGCATCTAATCAATAGATGAGATCATCACTCAAAGTTGAGGATAAAAGGAACTCGTTACGACGCTTAGATCACCCCTGATGAAGATACTATAACGGAGTGTCGAAACGTTGGGTCGTGAACTGTAATTTCTTTAAGTTGCGTTCATAAAATTTACAAACCAGAGTAGCATTTGGTATGTCGGAAATTTTACCTGGTTGCCGTGAACTTGTATCTTACCGTCATTTGCGAGAAAAATATGGTCAAAATGTTTGAATTGTTCAGTTTTTCTTAGTGCTTCGATTGACTGGTTTTCGTGCAGTAAATATAGTAACACTTCCGACAGAGTGAAAACAGCTCCGGTCGAGAAGCCCGAATTAGACCGAGTTAACAGACAAATAGTGCGGTGGGAAGGTACGAAATATTCGGGGAGGGGGAATTTTTACGCCTAAAATTAGAAAACCTTTTGATTTTAATATTGACTTGGACCTAGTAACCACTAAGTCAAATTTATTTTTATTAATATCTATTTCTTTACTTTTCATAAGTACAAACTTTGTTTAGTCTGAGATACTGGCAACTTTGCTTACACAAATGTGCCCGTTATTGACCGCTCCACAAACCCCGGAAAGACTGAGGTCTGGATAACTGAGTGTCGAAACATTGGGTCGTGAACTGTAATTTATTTAAGTTACGTTCATAAAATTTACGAACCAGAGTAGCATTTGGTATGTCGGGAATTCAAACATGCTGCTCAAATCCAGACTAACGACAATAATTACAAATTCAAGAAAGCACATAAATCGAGCAATCAACAAATCCCAGTTAAAAATTCGAAGAGAATTTATTGGTTATTTAATAACAAGCTTTAATTATACGTCAACTATCATGTTTGCTTTGTTACAGGGACACAGAAATCCACAGATAACTTATCCGGTGGTGAAATTGCTGGAATTGTGATTGGCGTGATCGTTCTCGTCGTATTAATCGTTTGCTTATTTTTATGGTGTTCTAAGAAATTGTAGATTAAGTACAACATTTACAGCGGGATATCTAGACTGCACATCATATCTGGAGCATAAGCTGTTTCATTTAAGAATAGCACGATACCATTAGCCATTTTAAAATGGGGCAAAATATATAGATTAATTCTAAGCGTTTCAGTAGAACAACGTATCGTCGTTTTAACGAATTGTGAATGTGATTTTTAAACCTCTGAAACTCTAGAAAACGACTACGTTTAGTTTTTGTAGTCGCGAAACCGTGAAAATACTCCGAATGACGTACTGTATAGAATTACGACGGCGTTGAAAATACTCTTGGGACTACAAATTATTCATTACCTTTGTTTTGAACGAAAAATTCTTTTGTATGAATACGTTGCTGTACTGTTTGTTTAAACTCCCTAACGAGCATTGTTTCTTCTGCAACGGGATTTCAACGATCCTTCTGACGCGCGAAGATATGGTAAGCGCAATCTGCCACTTGTAATCACGGGCGATATTAAACAAACGTTTTTACAAGTTCGAATAAAGAAAGAGGAAAGGGATTCATCTGAGATTCCTTTGGAAGGAAAACGAACAGTCGAAAATCGAAACAGTTAGGTTCACTCGCGCGTTGTTTGGGCTGATATGTTCTGCCTTCCTTCAGGGTGGAGTGGTAGATTATCACCTGGAATCTTGGCAAACTCGAAAACCTGAGTTGATAGGGGAGATTCGCAAAAGTCTCTACATGGACGACCTTCTAAGCGGCAAACCAAGCGTTGCAAGTGTGAGAAATTTGAACGAAGGCACCATCAAACGTTTTGAAGATGCGAAACTCACGTTACATAAATAGCACTCCAACGTTTCCGAATTGGAGCAAGACGAACCCAGAACGGGAATCGAAGAGTCCTTTGCTAAAGAACCGTTTAATACGCCAAGTCATCAAGAATCAAGCATCCTCGGTCTACCGTGGGACGAATAGGAAGACACAGTCAGTGTAGTTTTCCCAAAAACGGAAGAAGTCGTGACTAACAGAGGCCTCCTAAGTAATCTTGCGAAAATTTACGATCCACCTGGCTTTGTAGCACCTGTGACCCGCAAAGAGAAGTACATCCACAGAGGCCTGCAAAAGGAAAATCAGGTAGTATGCAAACCTGCGTGAACCAATGACATGTGAACACCCGCAAATGGGTGAAAGAACTGCCTCAAAGATTCACGATTCCAAGTACATCGGCAAATCACTCGCTCCCCCGCTAGGAGCTCGTTCCTACCCATATGGAAACGAATCTCGTCACAAATATAAAAATGTTTTAATATATATTATCTATTTAGAATCATCCTCAGGGTAATATGAAACGATAAGTTCACATTTAACCTACACTGCTGAAGTCAACTGAAAAAGTTGTCTCGAGCGGGATTTGAACTCGCACCTTCGGGAATCCGGTCCGCCGGTCTACCTGTTCAGCTATCGAGCCTACAGCAATTGGAGGCGAGTTATTATCCAACTCAAGTGCAGGAGATATTCTCGCGACATCTTAACGCTATCCACGTGGATGGATTTGCAGTGTTTCAATTCTATTTCAGAATCACCCTCAAGGTAATATGAAACGATGAATTCACATTTAACCTACACTGCTGAAGTCAACTGAAAAAGTCGACTCGAGCGGGATTTGAACTCACACCTTCGGGAATCCGGTCCGCCGCTCTACCTGTTCAGCTGTCGAGCCTACAGGCGGACCGGATTCCCGAAGGTGCGAGTTCCGTAGAGCGGCAATATTCGTAGAGGGATTTATGCGATTTATTTATTTATTTATGATTATTTATTTATTTACTTATTTATTTATTTATTTATTTATTTATTTATTTATTTATTTATTTATTTATTTATTTATTTATTTATTTATTTTATTTCCGAAGAGCGATTTATCCGATTCATGCGATTTCCGTAGAGTGCGAGTTCCGTAGAGTTCCGAAGTTGCGAGTTCAAATCCAGCTCGAGTCGACTTTTTCAGTTGACTTCAGCAGTGTAGGTAAAATGTGAATTTATCGTTTCATATTACCCTGAGGATGAGTCGGAAGTAGAATTGAAACACTGCACATCCATCCTCGTGGATAGCGTTAAGTTGTTGCGAGAATATCTTGCACTACTACGCTTAAATTGGATAATAACTCGACTCCAATCCCTGTGGACTCGATAGCTTAACAGGTAGAGCGGCGGACCGGATTCCCGAAGGTGCTGTTCAAATCCCGCTCGAGTCAACTTTTTCAGTTCACTTCAGCAGTGTAGGTAAATTAGGAATTTATCGTTTTATATATTTAGTTTTTAACATATATTACATATTAACGTATAAAATGTTTTAATTAAAGTAAAACGTTTTTTCTGGGCATTTTCCTAGCAATTATTCTCTGCCCCTTAGTTTTTCCTCTGCTTACATATGATTTGTTAGCTGGGGGAATCCTTACTGTTCCTCAATTAACCCTTTACTTAATTTGCAAGGAAAAGGAAATTAAATTAATTTTATAATTTTATTAAGATCATACAATTGATGATAAATTATTGATTTCGTTTGCTGTTTGATTTTATTTCCACCTACAGTAAATGTGCCACCAAAATCCAATTATATTGCACTACCTCATCTAACTGTATGGTTATTATAGATAGCTTCCACTTTTCTTATGTATGATTTATTACATAGTGTTGTAAATAGTTAAAAACTGTATTTAAACATTAGGCACACTAGTGTCAAAGTGTGGAGTAACATTGAAAGTTGCATAAACTTCCACTCCTTTGATTTTTGTTTTTTTTCCTATTTCACTAAGCTTGTTTTAAATTAATCTTTTTACCTTTTAGTTTACTTGACAGCCATAAAACAGAAAGTTCAAATTTATATCAGCTTAATTATTTTTAGGCATTTTTTGTTTGTTGATTAAATTCTTTGTCCCAGGCCCTACAAGTAAACTGCCTTTATGAGAGTCTGTGTTAGGAAAGCGGTACACGATTACCGTCAATTTTCAGTTGTACTTGTTAATTTTCGTCACTTTAAGACTATTAACTTTTCAGAATTTTTTTTTTCTCGTCTCAATTATAATTTGTATTCTTAACGGATATGATGGTAGGTTCGCGAGGGATTGTTGCATACACGTATTTCTAGTACTAGATCTAAACGTGGTATTCTTAGGAAAACAATACGACAGCCGAGCCTTATTTTTCGACAAACTTTTTGATAAAACGTAAATCCAATATGGCGGAAGGTATAAGAGCAAAAATTATTCGATTTGCCATTGTCACGTGTGCAAGCACGGATTCTATTCACTGATCTCTATAAAACTGGATTGGGCATCTATGGCCAGCAGTCACCAATTTTGACGCCACTGGCTGCCATCTTATCACTCGGAACATATCAAGCACTGCGGGCTTCTAACTTGTTCAACTTCCAATCTATTTTGTTATACAAATGCAAAATTGACCTCACACGGCCAAATTTAGTCACGGGTTGGTGAGAGTCACGAAGCTCGAAAGCAATCAATATATGTAGTAAATAATCTACAGTTCCTTGAAAGTTTGCATGGTGATAGTAGAATAAAGTGAATGTAGGTTTGTAGAAACACCACAGTGTTTAATTTAAATCATGCTGAGCTTTCGACTTGTTGACTCAAGTCGTCTTCAGAGCAATTACCAGCCTGGTTGTTGGCTGGCGTGACATGAAGCAAACCACGCAGGACAACTGACCGAACATGCAGGCTGACGAATTATCCCCGAGCCCCAACGCTCTAAGCGCGTTGCTGTGGCCGAAGGCCCGATCGGGCGAGCGTACTAATCTTGACGTGTCCGGGATCCATTTACCCGGGAGAAGAGAAGGAGGACAAAATCTCGCTTTGCGTTCGAGGGGGATATATGTAATATCGTAGCCGGACAAGCTAGACCTCGTCACAGGTTACAGTCCTGGTTACCAATGATCCAAGAGTATAAGAAGTTACTGTAATCTGCAGCAACTTGATCAGTAAGAGGAGGATCAAGTCTTTTTTACAAAATCTAGAGGAGCAATTCACGGGAAATGTAAACGAGCTTGCACAATATGGCGTCGCGATTACCTAAAAATACGAGGTCTTCCCATCCAGGAAAACGAGAACATTGATGAACTGGTTTGTTAGCAGCTGTGTTGCGTAACTAGTATGTCTCCAATGGAGTGAAGTTGTCAATTATTCTGAAAATCAATATTTGACAGTGTGCAGTGACGCATTTCAATCGAACTTTGATTGCTCGCACGAGGTTTACTGCTAAATAATGATAACTGATAATCGCTCTTTCCCAGTCCCCTGCGTTTTCCTTTACGCACGGCAACTTTTGAAGAAATGGCGAAAACAGCAGACAAGCTGGCACTCCTCGAAGAAAAGATTTTTAGGTGAGAAGGTATTGTGAGTTAGGGATTTTTCAGCATTAATATAGTTTTTTAAACAAATTATACCTATATATGGACTGAATCACTCAATTTCTATTCAGTGAATATTCAAGATGGACCAGGCACAATCACAACCATTCAATCTTAGCACCTATGACCATAATCCTTCATGTCCGTTACCCTCCAATCGAGAGGCGAGAGAATATGTTATAACGAACGGTCCATATTAACCAACAGATGGGATTTTTCCAAATAATTACATTGATAGAAGATTCCTTACAGCTTGGTATAAGTTCATATGGATGATTATTATTATTATTATTATTAAACTTATTTAATCACAGTGGTCTTTACATGATACATAATACTACTGTATTTACATTGCTTGATATCGGGTTAAGAATTAACAAGCTAAAAATCAACTAATTTACATATATCAAATATATTACAAGTGGTTGTCATCACGACTGACCCTCTAATTTTTGAAGTGTTTATTTAATGCATTTTTGAATAAATCAAGAGAGAGTCGATCATAAGTTTCTAATATTTCAGAAGGTAAATTATTCCATGATGACGAACTGCGGTACGAAAAGCTAGCTTTCATGAAATTTGTTCTGGGTTTAGTTAAACGAAGTTTTTTGTTGTTGCTTCTTGGGTATATTCATTATTGTAGGCTATAGGTGTGACGATATGTAGTCCACCGGGGTTCCGACACTCGGACAACCGGTACGTTGAGCGCGTGAACAATTTGGGTGGCAATCGTCGATCTTATGTGTGTCAATAAGAACTAAGATACGCTGTCTTGTAAGGCTTATAATGACAATAAAGTAGAAGAAACTTGTTACATGGTGCCAGGAGTGGGGCAATTTTGAACAGTACAAACTGCAGTAAGTCTAGAGTGAAGTGGTTTTGAGCAAAGAAGTATAAAAGCCATTGTATAAGATCTGTTGCCAAACGTCGCCTCGAACATGACAACACCACTCGGTCTTCCACCTCCAGAACCTTTGAGAGTTTTGGATGGAAACACGTCGCAGAAGTGGAAGAAGCTTAAACAGAAGTGGAACAGTTACGAAATAGCACCTGGAGTTGCAGGGAAAGAACATCCCACTCGAGTGGCAACACTACTAACAGTGATTGACGAAGAAGCAGTTGATGTATACAACACGTTCACCTGGAACGAAGGCGACAACCTGAAGATAGCCAAAGTTTTGGAGAAGTTTGAGGCTTTTTGTAATCCACGAAATACCACCATATACGAACGCTGCGTATTCTTTTCGAGAAACCAGGAAAACGGTGAGTCTATTCATCATTATGTCACTGTTTTAAAAACATTATCAGACACTTGTGAGTTTGGAGCCCTCAAAGAGTCTTTGATTCGAGATCGAGTAGTGTTTGGCATCCAAGACAGTACTGTTAGAGAAAGGTTACTGAGGGACCCAGAATTAACCCTTCAAACAGCTACAGAGAAAGTTAGGTCAGCTGAACTCACTCAAGCCCAACTGAAACAGATAAAAGCAGGCCAAAAGATTACCAGTGAGTCTATACACAATGTTAGATCAGAAAAGATTGCAGAGTCCTCACCCAACAATCAGAAACCACCAAATAACGTTACAACAATAAATTGCAAGCACTGTGGTCGAAAACACCCAAGAGACAAGAATCAATGTCCTGCTTATGGAGCTAAGTGCCAGAAGTGTGATATTTACAACCATTTTACAATTAAATGCAAGAGAAAAAACTCAAAGGACCAACGACTTCATTTAGTAGATGGTGATGAAAACAAATCTGAAGAGGAATATTCTTTTGATTGGTGAAATATTATATTGGATCACTCAAAGCCAAAAGACAAGCCAGCAGCAATGTCCCCAAACAACTGTATGGAACCATGAAAGTAAATGACAGGACCAATATAAAGTTCCAGCTAGACTGTGGAGCTACTTGCAACATACTACCCTACTCAAAGATTACAATCGGGCAAAGGGAAGCCCTGATGATCTGTACTTGCGAAAGAGCAGAGCTACACTAACCATGTACATCTTGCAGGAGTTTGCGTATGTCTTTGAGGGGCTTGAATGCCTCGAAGGAACTTACCAAATTGAAATAGATCCAGCGATGAAGCCAGTGATACATCCACCTACACGAGTACCAGTTACATTAAAGCAGCAACTCAAACAAGAATTAACACGTATGCTCGAAGAGATCTTAACTCCAGAAAGTGGACCCACGGACTGGGTATCAAGTATGGTCACGGTAATTAAACCAAACAAACTAAGAATTTGCATTGACCCTAAGGACCTAAACAGAGCCATCAAGAGGTCTCACTGTCCGATACCAACAATAGAAAAAGTAGGCACCAAACTCAGTAATGCAAAAGTATTCTCCGTACTAGACGCCAAGAGTGGATTTTGGCAAGTAAGTCTTGATGACGCATCCAGCAAGCTTACGACTTTTAATGCACCCTTCGGGCGCTTCCGCTGGCTGCCAATGCCATTTGGTATTTCTTCGGCGCCTGAAGAGTTCCAGAAGAGACTGAATAACACGTTTGAAGACCTCAAGAGTACGGTGATGATAGCTGATGATCTCTTAGTGTTTGGCGAAAGCAATGACATGGGAACAGCTATCAAAGATCGTGACAAAAATCTTCGAAATGCCCTTCAAAGAGCTCGAGAGAAGAACCTGAAGCTAAACAAGGATAAAGTGAAGTTAAGACTTACCGAGGTACGCTATATTGGCCACCTGCTTACGTCTAATGGTCTTAAACCTGATCCGAAGAAGGTGGAAGCTATTAAGATGATGCCTAAACCGACAGATGCTCAGTTAGTCAAAAGGTTCTTAGAAATGGTCAACTACCTCTCAAAATTCCTTCCACACCTCTCCACAGTCACTGAGCTCCTCCGACGCTTGGAAGACAAAGATGTCGAATGGCACTGGGATGAAAATACCCGGAAAGCATTCGAAAAAATAAAGCCCCTCATCACAAACCATCCAGTTCTAAGCTACTACGATGTCACTAAAGAAGTAACACTCCAGTGTGATGCATCGCAATCGGGACAGTTCCCGATTGGGCTGCATTGTTGCAAGAAGGCCAGCCGGTGGCATTTAAGCCAAGAGCCCTAACATCAACTGAAAGAAATTATGCCCAGATAGAGAAGGAGCTACTAGCAATTGCACATGTATGCGATCGGTTTCACTAGTATGTGTTCCGTCGTGATATCACTGTGGAATCAGATCACAAACCTCCAGAGATGATCCTGCAAAAACACCTTCTAGCAGCTCCGAAACGACTCCAGAGAATGATGATGCAACTACAGAAATACAATTTGAAAGTAGTATACAAACGAGGATCTGATATTTAAATTGCCGATACTCTGAGTAGGTCTTACTTGACGTCGCCATGTCAAGCCGCCAAAGAAGAGGAAGAATTCGTACGAGCAGTCGAGAAAGTTAACAGAACAAAACATCTCCCAATCAGTCCCGAACGCTTGGAGGAGCTTATACAGAAAACTCAAGATGACAAGGTAGTTCTAGACCTAAAGAAGAACATACAAATGGGATGGCCTGATGAGAAGAGTCGAGTTTCGCCTGGAACAAGAGCATACTATAATTTTCGCGATGAATTGTCGGTACAGGCTGGGATAATTTTTAAAGGTGAAAGACTTGTGCTACCCATAGCCATGAGAAACCAAATGCTGAGAAAGATACATTCCAGCCATGTGGGTGCCGAAGGGTGTCTTCGCCGTGCAGGAGAGGTTCTATATTGGCCAGGGATGAATGCTGCTATCAAAGAAAACCTCTCCGTCTGCGAGATATGCAACACCTACAGGGCAGAACCACGTAAAGAGCCTTTAATATCAGAAAGCGTGCCGGACAGACCCTGGCCAAGAGTAGCTGTCGACTTATTTACGTTAGGAAGAAAAGACTATATCACCATGGTTGATGACTATTCCAACTCTTTGAATTCAACATCCTCCCTCAAACCACAACATCGGTCATTGTCACTAGCATGAAGTCCCAGTTTACTAGGCACGAAATTCCTGAAGAAGTCAGAAGCGACAATGGTCCTCAATTCGCCTCTACAAGTTTTCAGAACTTTGCCAAGGAGTGGGAATTTAAACACGTCACATCTTCACCACAGTTTGCGCAGACAGACAGACAGAATTTTTATTCACACACATATACATTATTTACACAAACTTTACAATAAAGAAATAACAAATAATTTACGAGAAGTATTACAATAGAATTCTGATAGGTTTAATATAATAAGTATGTGGCGGTGGCTAGAGTAGCACAGGCTTTCGAGCTAGCCACCGCCATAAGCAATTATTTTAAATTAATTTAATAAATTAATACAGCGGTGTCTAGGATCAAACATTTACAAGGTACATTTGATAAGTAATTAAATTTGTGATTTAATTAATAGTATTTTATATTTTCTTTTAAATTGCATGTAGACTGAATTCTTTACATTAACAGGAATTTCCTCCCAAATTTTTGACACAGAAAATCCTACTATTTGCTAAAAATCCAACTTCTGTCTGTCTGTCTTACCGTCGAGGCACCGCTTTGTTCATCTGGCCATCATCGATGTTCACGAAAGAGTAAAGCACAGTGGAATAAGAGATACTCTATCCACAATTAGAGAGCGATTTTGGATTCTGAGAGGACGAGAATCGCTTAAGAAGGTGTTGCGAAGATGTGTATTGTGTCGGAGGTTGGAAGGTCCGAGCTATCACCTGATTTACTAACTACGAGAGTCTCGGAAAATCTACCATTCCATCATACTGGATTGGATTTTGCAGGTCCGTTATTTGTGAAGGCAACACCGCAACCACAAGGTGTGAATGAATATCACCGGGACAAGATGTATAGATGCCTTATAGTTCACCTGTCAGTCAACAAGAGCAGTACATTTGGAACTTACTACAGACTTGAATGTAAAATCATTCTTGCAAGCTTTCCGAAGATTTGCAAGCAGAAGAGGGTTACCGTCCATATTGCTATCAGATAATGCACGAAATTTTAAGTCCTCGTCGAAGGAAATCAGCAAGATTTTCCGATCAGAGGAAGTTAAGCGTTACCTGGCAAACAGCAGAATCACGTGGAACTTTACAATCGAACGTGTCGCATGGTGGGGCGGCTTCTGGGAGTGCCTGGTGAAAAGCATCAAAAGATGCCTTAAGAAAATCATGGGAAGAACGTCATTGTCATTTGAAGAGGTGAGAACGGTGTTAACAGAAACCGAAGCAGTCATCAATGCGCGTCCCCTAACCTACGTCTATGACGAAGAGTCCATTTCATATCCGTTGACCCCATCGTATTTAGTAAATGGACGTCGAATAACCACTACACCGAACAGTGAACATTTGGAAGTTGTTAGTATCTACAATCCCTTAACAAGAAGAGCTCAACATCAGAAAACCATTTTGCAACAGTTCACTAATCAATGCAAGAAATAGTATTTGATTAGATTGCCTGAACAGCACGCTAGTCGAGCGAAGTCAACGGAAATATCACCCGACATTTCCGTTGGGGACAGAGTTGTCATTAAGAACGATTCAACTACTAGAGTTTTCTGGAAGCTCGCTACAGCGAAGGAGCTTATTCCAGGAAAGGATGGTAAGATACGAGTAGCTATAGTTAAAGTGACTAACAGCGAAAGGAAGCCGGTTCTTGTTCGGCGAGCCATACAACATCTGTACCCTATCGAAGTCAAGCGCGACAGTGAAGAAACGCTTAAAGAAAAACCCGGAGAGGATGGCGATAAACATGAATTTGAAGTGAAGAATACAAGACCACGACAAAGGGCTGCCGAGAGAGGAGAGATACAAAGAAGAAAAAACACTTAGAACCTTACTTTATAGTCGATTATTGATCACCCGTGGTGAATCAATCCAGGGTAGTGTAAAGAACTATTTTCACATTAACTTAAACTGGGTGTGATCTTGGGGCGTAGTCTAGACAGTGGGTGTATGTATTGTAGAAAAAGAAAAACAGGACGAGTTGTTTGTATCGGCGAATAGTTTTTAATTGCGACATTTTGCGAGCCAACCGTTCATTATTACAGGCATTGACCTTTTGGGCATTATCAGCTGTTGCTGGTTGAGTTTTTGATTCAATAATTACTAAGTCCAGCTTGATAACCTCAATAGCTGTGAAAAGTTTCGAACATTTACATGAAGTATTTCCAAAATAATGGAAAGTGTTCCTGCTGCAAGCAATCTTTCAGAAAGTAGTAATTTGGAATCAGTTGCTGGAAACATAGCTACAAAACCAGACAAAAAGACAGCAATTTTAGATCATGTAAGAAGGTTTCAAAGGAAATTTGCGAGTTATATTGCGCACTTCAAGAAAACTTCATCCTCTTCATTAAGACAAATCGTGGAATAACATTGACATGATTTTACACTCCCAAAAAAAAATTGTTGTCTGTTACCGTATCTAAATATGACTTAAGCCACTGGTACAGTTTGCTCCTTAACCGATAGTGCTCAAAGTTCTGCAAAAAGATGAGGTGTTTGGGCACATTATAATTTCTAGATAAATCTAAAAAGTGCAACATGAGTAATGTAGTGGCCATCCTCAATGTTATCACTCTCTAAAGTTGTTTGTAATTCCACTTTATAAAGTAGAATGTTTGGTTCAAACTCACATTTACCTTCCCAAATTTGATCTAATACTCATCAAAACAATGGATCTAAAATGTCATAAAATCACAGTTGACAAAAAAGAGTAAACGCCTTATCTCGAGCCTCAACTTGGATCCATTGTTTCATGTGCTTCAGATCAAATGCAGGAAAGATTATTGCTTGTTATGCGCAGTATATTATGCTCTCGAATGAATGAACGAAAACTTTATTTGACGAGAAAGCCTCCATCACCAAAAGGTGCTTTTCATGAGGGTCCTCGCTTTTCAAGTACTGTTACTTTAGTTCGTTCAGTAATGTTAAGGCACATTGATGATTTTTGTGAGTGCAAGTTGGAGTAATTCAGGCTAGTTTAAAAGAATCAGGGACAATTAATTTTATTAATTGTTAGTAGACTTTAAAAGGTTTAAGTGATTAATTTTTAACTCAGTTTCATTCAAGGTAAATAGGATCTAGAAATTCCAATTTACTCTTTAATTGTCCTGAAGATACTGAGGGTATTGATTTAGCTAAATGCTTTCCTATCTTAGCAAAGTAATCATTACCGTAAATGCATTGGCTATAGATTTGCTGTCAGCCAATGAATGCTGTTTCACACCTTGAGAACTATTTTAGCAAACCACGACCAATTTGTTCAATTCCTTTTTCCATATTTTTCATACAGTACACTGTACTTGTTTTGTTTAAATGTAGTGTAAATGCAATCTGGTTTTCACTATTATAAATTTAATCATAACGTTAATTGATCTGTTTCTGTATAATACGAATTTATTGTAATAATACAATGACTTTGTTTCAGTGTATTTTGTATAGATTAAGTTATTTTTTAATTTTAAATGAAGTTTGGATGCCTGAAGTTATGCAGACCTTGGACATATATTTAATATGATCATTCTATTGTCCTCAACAGGTTTAGTAGAGTATGTTTAATTATTAAAACGAAATTTGCAAACATTTCATTCACATTATTATTGGGAGATTCTACTCACCAATTTATGGATTGAATGTCTTGAAGAAATTTGCCTTCATTAAAAATGAGTAAAGTCTCTTTAAGAAGTTATGGAACATTGAATTATAGAAAACATCAAATAAAGTAGCTGAGTTATTCAAGCGGGGTTGTAAGTAATATTATTTTAGGATTAAAGAAATGCAATCCTAATGTGTTTAAAAACTTATCAATACCTGAACGTGAATCCTAGTGCAGAAGAGTAAAATCATCCATTATAGTATAATACAAATTTTTGTCTCTATTAATTTTAGTACAAGAATTGTTTGATAGATGCTTTAAGATTTAGATCGCTGAGTGGTTGTCTATAAATAACCCTAAAAATGAAATCGTCACTAAGGACTCGTAGTCAATTGTGGATCTCAACAATCATTTTCCAGACGACTAGAGGAAGTTCGTCAAGCTCGTTCTCTCAGAAAAACGATTTCTGAGCCCTAGACGGGAATCGAACCCGCAACCTGATAATCGGTGAGGCGCTCTAACCATTGAGGTACCACGACTCAGATGGTGAGCTAGGGTGCAGGTTCGTTATATGTACTGCCTAAGCGGAGATCACGATATGATAACAATGATGGAAATACTTAAATGCTAAACAGAAAGTCTGTTCATGTGGCAGCTTGGTAAATATCAGACAACTAGAGGACGTTCGTCAAGCTCGTTCTCTCAGAAAAACGATTTCTGAGCACTAGAGTCGTGGTAGCTCAATGGTTAGAGCGTCTCACCGATCGTCAGAAGGTTGCGGGTTCGATTCCCGTCTAGGGCTCAGAAATCGTAGTAAATATGTAATATAGGAATGGAAAACCGAAAAATAATTTCCATAATAATAGCAATTTGACAATTTCTGACTATTTTAAGCCCAAATTTTGGTCAAAGAGGTCCTTGTTCGTTCTTTCGTTGCTTTCGACAATGCATATCTCATTATGAGTCTCTTCCAAGGCCAAGGTCTGCAGTGCTGCAGTTTGTTTTTGATCTCTGAGGCTAATCTGGTCTTGTTCTTCAACATGTAGTTTTATTAAGGCGGTGCTTTTTTGAAATAACTTCTGCTTTGATGTCCAAATGATTAACTTTCAAATGAAACCAAGTCATCAACATTTTCATTTTGTTTGATGGCAATGCGTCATCTTTCTAGGCAGTCGAGACGGCCATGTTATGCAAGTTCTTTCACTTTTCTCGTCAACTGCTCCACTTAGTTTTGTGAATTAAAGATTAGTTCTTCGGTATAAAATGACTACTTTACAGCAGTTCTTAAACCAGAGTTTCGGTTTCTAACATGGTGGAGTACTTTAGTTAATAGGACTGCAAGTGTGCTACAAATTCTGACAGTTGTACTGGACTGGCTATCATTTATATATATATACATACATACGCAAAGGGAGATTTTGGCCGCCTTTTCATCTCGCAGGTAAATGGAGCCCGGCTGGTCGAGATTAGTGCCCTCGCACACTCGGGCTTTTGGCCCGAGTGGCTCAAGGACAATAGTAGATCGGATTTTCTAAGCAGAGTTACACGCGAGAAACCAGGGTTACACTTGAAAGAGCAGAGTTAAACGTGAATTTTTTGACCAAAAGTGTAATGTAATTTCAATTTTGTAGATTCATAAAAACAAACCTCATTAAACAGAAAGTAAAACTAAAATCTAAGAAAGTGGTACTTTATTTTCACTGTATTGCTGGTTTTGAGTTTACAAGCAGGGGCCCACTCAAGATTACTGTAAGAGAGGCTAAGATTACTGTAGTACAGTGAAGCGGTGTTCCACTGAGTATGAAGGTATAGTCCCCCAAAAATTTGAAATTTTTTTAAGTCACTATGTACCCAGATCGAGAACTATAACACTCGTATATCCCAAACTTCCAAAACTGAGAAAGACAAGGCCTCTTAATGTTTTATTTCTTACCTTATTTATATGCTAGAAGATACTAATGACGATAAACTTAACGTTAACGTTTTTCCTCTCGGTACACTCTCCCCTCCGTAGGATAGGCGTCCTCGACTATTACTATGATGTTCTAAATTAATTTTTTATTCATTTTCTCTATGTAAAACATATACAAAATTAAAAAATGAATAAAATTACATAAATACCAGCATAGAAAAAACAAAAACTTTATTGTTCTCGCGAACACTGAGCATTAGACTGAGCATAGAAGCTGCGGCCCTTGGTTCTTTCAAAAGTTACTATACTTTACAGTACCAGTTGCAGTACTTCTTGACGATTTTCCCAAAACTGGCACAGTCGTTATATCTAACACGTGCATATCTGCTTCCCCTGCTGTGTTCGAAGAACGTATCTTGGACAGCAAGTACAAATTCTTTGTCAGAATCTTCAGAGAGATTACCCACTTGGAAACTATCTTCGAGATGATTTAGAGTATTGTCAGCACATGCCTCGTCTTGGCAATGCCGAAAAGAATCACGACTAATTTTGTTACTAACAGAGGGTTCAGATTCATTTGCTAAGTTAACTGGATAGAAACCACCATCTTCATCAGTGTGACACGACACGTCTTTTTAAAAAAAGATTTATTTTCAGAACTCAAGTTTTAAAACCTTCGCATACAATAACGAATTCACAAGTCCCTGTCTCTAGGCTCTCTGGCGCCCAAAACGTCATAACAAACTCTCTCCCATAAACATACGTTTGCAAGGACTGAATAGCCCAAACAACTGCTAAGCATTCCTTTTCCACGACCGAGTAGTTCTGTTCCCTGGGTAACAGCTTTCATATACACGATCGGGTGCTCTTCGTTGTTTTCGTCATTTTGAGCCAAGACTGCTCCAATACCCCTATTCGACGCATCGGTTTGCACGGTGAACGTTTGGTTCTGGGCTGCGTAACACTGGATAGCTGCACAGGAACGTTTTCAATTTCTGGAAACTCTCTTCACATTCTTTCGAGCAAACGACTCTGTTCGGCGAGGTTTTCTTCGTCAAATCTGTCAAGAGAGCGGCGAGCGAAGAATAGTCCGGGATAAATTTACGGTAATATCCCTAGAGACCAAGGAATGAACGAACCTCTGTTTTCGTGTTAGGCGTTGGGAACTCTTGTACAGCTTTCACTCAACCCCCGTCGGGCTTGACTTCTCCACCAACAATGTTGCCAAGATATGATACTTCTTGCATTGTAAACTGGCATTTCTTCGGATTGGCTGTTAGTCCTGCTGATTTCAATCTGGACAGGATCTCCTCTAGATGTTTGATGTGATCTTCCCGCGTCTCACTGAAAATGATTAAATCGTCGAGGAACGATGCTGCGAATTCTTCCGCTCCCCGGATAATGGTATCCATCATGCGTTGAAAGGTTGCCGGTGCTCCATGGAAACCGAACGGCGTTGTTTTGAACTTGAACAGCCCGAATTGGGTTATAAAGGCAGACTTCTTTCTCGCTTGCTTAGACATTGGAACTTGCCAGTAACCGCGTGTCAAATCTATCTTCGTCATGTATCTCGCCTTACCTAATCGATTAATGATGTCGTCAACTCTGGGCATCGGATAAGCATCGAAACGTGATATTTGATTTAGTTTCCGATAGTCTACGCAAAAGCGGACACTGCCATCTTTCTTTGGGACCAGGAACGCCCACTCGCTGCAGGAAGGTTGAATTACGTCCATCTCCTGCATCTTTAGCAGCTCTTGTTGTACCTTGTCCCAGAAACCGGTAATCGGTATGGGTGCTGTCGGATTGGTTTCGCCGTTCGCGTGACTTCGCTGAATCGCTCCAACACGGTCACCAACTCTCTCCTCTGATGAATCTCGAGATTTTTGTTGATAGTTGAGTTCCGCCATGACCTCACTAATAGTGTAGCTGATTTTTCACAATAAGGAAAGTCTTCTTCAATGTCGCTTGGTGCTGCTGGCGCTAAAAGGTAGCTGACATCTTCTGGGGTGTGCCAGGAACGT
>JBAHVQ010171396.1:0-18542 GCA_036872915.1 Nanipora kamurai
AAACCCTATGAGACCCCTTTCTTTGCAAATCACAATGGCAGCAGCGCAGAGACAGGCTTAGCATTTACAAGGCGATTCGCATGCCGCGCAAACACTGGTCCTGCAAACCACAATGGCACCAGTGCACAGACACACTTCGCAAACATCCTTCTCGCAGCATTTACAACTTTAGCACTTGCTTTAGCTTCTTGCTGGACCAGAGTAACTTGAATATTAACCGCACCAAGGTTCGACGTAAGATGGTCTGCTAAGTCAGGATAGATACCGCTGGCTGAAAGAAGGCTGCTTAGGACGTCTTCCAGTTGAAAATGATCACACGTGAGTTTTCCAACATCTGAGACATTGAAGGTAACGTCTCGCGAGTGGTTTCTGAAATTTAGCGCGAAAGTGCCTTCTCTCGTTCCGAAAGGCATTCTGAGATTTGCAGTCAGACATGTAAGTCGTAAGTCTTCAATCATTTCTGCTGAGGCGAAAATGTGTAGAAGCTTCCTTTTGCTTAGAAAGTGGTGCCATCTTTTAGTATGCAGGAGAACAAGGATTTCTCCAATGGCATAATCCTCAAGATGTTCTAAATTGGAGACTGGTACATTCTGCAGGCGCTTTCGGACATGGTCGATGGTTGGATGGACTGTGTGATTTCTTTGAAATTCGCAAGTCGGGTCTCCAAGCAAGTTGTAAATGCCCGTGGCAAGGTGTTGCAATTGTTTGAAGGCTGCTGCAAATCTCGAACGTTCTTTGGTCACAATACGAAAAGCAAGGCGCTCTCTGTCATTCTTGAGAAGTAGAGAGTAAAATGTCGCATTTTGAAATTAACAACTTTAACATCCACCTTCTTCATGAGTTGGGAAGTTAAGCCCCAAGCTCGAACTTCAACACGTAGAATAACAGCCTTCTGACCGGCTCATTCCCCACCAACTTCAAGAACAGTTTCAACCCAGTGGTGTCGTCGCAGGCCCTTGGTGTCGTCGCGTGTTCCCATGGGCGGGTCATGGAAATCATGGAAAGTGCACTGCGCATGGCTGAGACGATGGCCATGTGCTGAGCAACTTTCGGCGTTGGCTTTGCTGTGCCCGAAACGCATCAGAGTCTGACATTTGAACCTAATCCAATCATCAGACTCACTAGACTTGCGCCAGAACCGAGAACATGTCCAGTCCAGTCACTTCTAGTTGAGCGCCGGGCGTTGTTGTCCAACGTGGCTGCTTGAGTCTCGGCGTCCCCTGAATCCTTAGCACCTGCCGCCAATGCCTTCAACAATGGTCCCAGCAACTGGTGGAAGCAGCTGAACGCCAGACACCAACGGCAAACTGACGGCACGCCAGTCCATCTTGACTCTGCAGGCCGTGGAGGTTTGCTGGACAGGAACAAGTGCTCACAAAGAACTGCCACATGATTTGAAAGTGAATCCAGAAGAACTACTCGTTCGCAGCCGGGTTTGGCGCATGGCATTTGTCAAAGTCAATGTGCACCACAATTGATTGCGACCTCCAATCAGATGAGCCCACGAGCCTTACTTAGCAATGGAGGAAGTCACAGTAATGAAACAAGACTACGACTCCCGACCACAACCACAGTGACTACTGTAAGTCTCCACAACGGACAGCAAGCTATATATCTAGCCTAGAAACACCATAAGTTCCTCGGCGGACTCCATGATAGACGTTTTCTTTCCACCAGCAGCAAACAACTGCTCTGCGGTTTGCCACTTCCCCAACATCTGAAGTGTTTTGACATTCTCTTGTTCACGCTGAAGCCTCGTTTGACCACTGAGCTCTGACAATGGCCTCAGGCAGATCATACCTGAGATCTAAGACCAGCAATCATTGCTGAGCAATGGAGAAACAAGCAGCTGCGGTGCGTTGACTCTGTGTTGCCAAGATGCTGCGAATTAGCTGCCGCAGGGTTCGCTTGAGAATGTTCCAACTGGACGAACTGCTCATTTGATTTCCACAGCGGACCAAATTCGTGAGAAAAGCGTTTGACTTTGACTTCGACTTTGTCTTAGGAGGTGGCTGTGGAGGCGGCGCCTCCGTAACCTTCATCTTCCCCCTCCCTCTCCCACGTCCTTTGCCTTTGGTGTTTGGCGGCGCTGATTCGAGCTGGGGTGTCCACACCAAAGGCAAATCCTGGCCCAAACTGAACTCACGCTCAAAAATCGCGGTTGATCAAAAACAAGCAAACCAACAGCAGGCGTAATCGGTCCAGACGGCAGACTTGATCTGAATTGCACAAGTGGCAACAGTGGCATTGGCATACCCAGTCGTCTCACTCATTGAACACTTAAGTCACTGAGCCAAGCCCTGAACCAAATGGATGGGCCCGTTCTGGTCCTGGTTCATTCTCTCTGCCTGGACCTTGGCGGCTAGCTAGCAGCTATCAGCTGTAGCTATAGGGAGAAACTGAGAAACTGCTCTTGCTACCCCAACACTAGCGCAGCTGGGTGGCTATTTCGTTTTTCTTTAGCAAATTGTTTGACCCTGCACCGTCTGCTACCAGGATGGAAAGATTGAAGCTCGCTTTTTTGAATAGGGGAGGCAGTTGATCATCTGTGTCGTTCATGGGTAGACAGTGCGGCTTCCATCTTCGCATGCTTTCACGCAGGGCTGATGCTGGCGGCACAATTACCTCCTGCTGCTGCTGCTTTGCGCAAGCAACGAAACCGACCAAAACCCAAAACACTGCCAGCCTGCCAGCTTGAAAGAAACATAACCGTTCAGAGTTCAGATTCAGGCGTGCGGCGCAGTCAAGTCATGAGTTTGGTCCGGTCGTTTGGTTCAATCAACTGTTTGAAGTCCTTGAAAAGCAACGGGGCTTCCCAGTCGTGAGTGCCAAGATCCACCGCCTAGAAGGGGGGAGGGAGGGGCTCACAAGATCATAGTGGCCCGCGCGGCCCTCACTCGAACAAGTTTGAGGGCTGGACGTTCATTTCTCCAAATTGCACCATGGTGGACCTTGACCATGGCAGGCGGCAGGCGTTTTTCCATTGAACACAGTGCCAAGTAGTGCCAACTGCCAACCAAGCCAAAACTACCTCAGGCCCCGTCATCACAATGTTGGATATGCTGTTTGCGCGCGAAGCCCTCAGCTGAGCTACCCACACAGCGTCATTGCTGACAAGTGAAAATAGTGCTTGCTGTTTGCCTAGGCGGCCTAGGCTTTCCCTAAAACAAACCGTCAGACTATCATCAGATTCAGATCAGATCTACTGTACTGGAATCTCGAATCCTGAGCCTCCTGACAAGTGTCGCACACTTGAAAGCTTTGGTGAAGGGAACACCGTCCAGCAACAGTGGGAGGATTGATCCGTTTGTAGCTTCACGTAGCATGTTGGGATTTGTAATGGAAGCCAATTGCTCCTGGCAACAGCGACCCACCGAACAAGGAAAACGTTGTGCTCACAGACCAGAGAAACAGAAACAATATTCATGATGGGCACTGGAAATAAAAATTCAGAATTCTGACATGAACATTTCATTTCATCGACAACATCCATGTAGTCCGTCTCGTCCCACATCCATGTAGTCACAGTCATGTAGCAGCTGGGCAGACCAAGGTCCGAAGTAGGTTTTCTGGTCGGGGCATTTTCCACCTCAGTCACGGTCCACTCCACGCTGCAAAAATAAACTAAACCATTAGAACTAGAACAGGATCCGGAAGCGCAAACAGACCCAGGCAAATAGCTCTAGAGTCTAGAGTGCGAACTTAGGTCGTTGCCAGGTTGAATTTGCTGCCTCTGACGAAGCGCTGGTCGAACGTGTCCTTGCGCGATCCAATCAGCACGCACACACTGGGAAGACACACATGCCGTGACCAGTGTGAAAACAAAAAGGAAATCTAAACGCGAAAACACTGACCGCCACCAAATGTCCCCCAGTTGTGCTGTGAGCTCAGACGCTGGGTCCGACATCAAGCCACAGGATTTGGCCAGTCCCGCCACTACTTTTATCAAATGTTTGGCCACGACCTGCGCATGGCTTCCTGCTATGCGCCCTGGTAGCCAAGCGGACGCCAACTGCAGTTGGTCGTCCACGGCCCGCCCAGAACTGGCTGCGGCTACGCTGTCGCTGGAGCACACAGACAAGCTCTCTTGGCTCTTGCTTGCCAAGCGAGATCGTTTGCACGCCCGGGCCAAATGCAGGTTATTCTTCGCAGCAGCTCTTCCTAAGAGTGCAAACTCTTCCTTATTGATCTAACCTGATCTAACCAAACTTGCCATGTCCAATTCCACAAAGAATGATGGAACACAATAATGCACTGTCATTGACATGTTTCCCTGTCCCCAATCCACAGCAACCAAAAGAAACACTTAGACTTTTGACTTCTGGTTTGCTGGCTAGCGACTCCGCTCAGAAGGATCGGAAGAGCCAGCCAGCCAATCGAGAGGATCAGACATGGCAAAGTTTCGCGGGGGCAAAGGGCAAAGTAATGGTATTTGGAAGTTCTCAGTCCAGTCCAGTCATATCTTATCGATTTCTGCATTCCATTACGTCGCTTTGCTTAAATATAAAGGTGGTTTGCCCAGCAAACAGCTATTGATTGTACAAGGTCTGTCTGCAGCAACAAATAAATACGATCTGGGATCTGGATTCCTGGATTCGATCACCGTCTGCCACCGATCTACAGATCCTGGATCCATCATATCCGAGGGGAGCAGGCGGGCTCACCGAATCCGAAGCAATATTCACTTGGTTCCTTTTCGGGGCCGAAGATTGTCTTAGACAACCCGTATCTGGACTGGATGACCGTCAGCCCTGGGGTCAAAAAAACAATCCGCAGATCCTGTACGATGCATTTTCCGAGAAGTGCGGGGGCAGCCCTAGACTCTCCACACCCACTAAGTGTTCCCCGTAGAGGACTCAAGCTTTTTGGAAGCACCTCTGCTACCACAAGACCCGTTGTTTCAACCAGTTTTTCTTCGTTTTTTGTGGTTTTCAAGAAAATGTGATTTTTTGACGTTTTATCAAATTTTCAAAACCAAAAAACGATCATGTTTAGACAAACGCATTTTTTGATGTTTTTTCATTTTCAAAAAAAGTGCAAAAAACACATTTTCTCAGTTTTGCTCACTTTTTTGTCCCGTTATAGAAACACCCCCCTACCGGCCCGTAACGCTCAACCTAACCTAAAACAGTAATATTTAATTTCATTCGCGAAATTTGTCATACTTTTCCCCCTTCTTGCTTAACCCTGTCAAAGGCACACCAAACTTTATCCACTTCTTTTCCACGAATTTTCAATATATATTCCTCCAGTTTTCTTTTCAAGTTTCTCTCAAAAAAACGGTTCAAAATCAAGCACTTACCTTTTCTCACGATGCATGGTTGGATTCGTGGCTGTGCTTGGGCGTATACATTGCCCGAGTGAAACGTATCTTGAACAGCTTCTTGGTTCACTGTTTCTTCACCCGCTGTGTGCACAACCTGCTGGACAAGAGTGTCAACGCAGTGTCAAGTCTCATATCTTGTGAGTGATGCACGGTCATGCCACAGCGACATCCACTCTACATTTACTCCAAAGATGGAATTCGGTGAAACTATTGGGAACCCTTGCTCTCAATTGGTTTCACCTCAGCCACAGAAGGGCAAGACAAGTGGAACGCTAGGCGTAACGCTGCTGAGAAAAGCACTCACGCTGATGGCAATGTGAAGCCATAGCAATCTGTCCTTAAAACTGGAGGGAAAAACACAAACTTGAAGTGTTGTCAAAACAGTTGTTTCTCGACCCAAACTCAGAGGCGGCAAAAAAACAAAAATACATCAGAAGGTTGTAACATTGACATCAGTTTGAAGCCCTGCATGGTCAAAGGCTGCTCAAAACAAAACACCAAGTGATGGGCTCATCCGTGTCGCGAAGGCTTGCCGACATCTTTTCTTCTCTAATCCAACTTCCATCCTGCAAATCCGCGATGAGCAAACTGGCAAACCACAATGCTGCAAAGGCAAGTTGAGACGGTGGTGTGCAAGGGGTTGGGTGAGGTGTTGTGAAAGAAAACAATTGGACAAATTCACCTGACCAGCGATTGACAAAAGAGTGAAAAGTGAAAAGGTAGCAAAGACATTGCAACGCAAAGCGCTGAGCCGAGTGAACAAAAGCTGAGAAATTGAAATACAACTAGCAAACGAGTTGGTGGCATAAACAGCGGCTCGTCCTGTTGGCTAAAAATATCAATTTTGGAAGGCGCAATGGATAGTTCCTCCTCCTTCTTGATTGCCTCACGGCAAAACGACAATAACCACCATGCACTTGCACACGCCTTGAAGAAAACATGTTCTGGCTTTTATCACTGCCTGCTTTGTTTGTCTTCTTCATTCAACGTTCACCAAGGCACAGCATCAAGTTTGATTAAACAACAACAAGCTCTGAGCTCTGGACTTTCTTCAAATAGGCAATATTGGAGGGCACTGGGTCAATTGGGAAAGCGTTGCCAATCTGCTCGAATGTATCACCGTCCTGCAATTGCAACAGGCGGTGGGCGACAGCCGATGGCTGCGCCTTTCGATAAGCAAGTGCACAAGAACAATGCGCATGACAAGGAATGCAATGCATTACGCAAGAATTTTGACCTTGGGATGTGAAAATGGCTGAGGGAAATTTCTTCATGTGCGAAGATCTCGACGGCAATCGAAGTCCGTCCACGAAGAAAAACGTAGGTCCCACGCGCGGCAGGACGCGGCGCGCCTTTTCAGCGAGTGATTCCCGCCCACTTGAGGCGGCGGTATGGTTGCGGCGAACGAAAACATGTTCCATGAGCTCTCGACCCTCAATGAACAGCGTTCATTTCACATGGAGGGGAATCCTTTGTCGGACTCTAGGCTTCAGGAACAACCGTCGTGACTCCATGGTCTTGCAATCCATTGGCCTCAAGCCATGTTGCAATGGCCACTCGGAGAGAGGCTCCACCGGTCGTCTGGACATGATCCGGAGGGAGGACCCGGGCGCTGCTCTCTTCCCTCCAAACAACTACAGTGTGGGGTCACACGCAGCTTCTTTCCATGCCGGGCCACAAATGCGCCACGGTGCAAAGGACACTCCAGACGGCGGTCGTCCATCTCCTTCAGACATCGTTGGAGGATGCTGCTGGCACGATAGAGCAACTCCCCAACATATTCCATGTTGGCCACTGCGAGCTTGAGCGCTTTGCGGCTCTCCATGGCAGAGCCATTGGCTTCCAAAGCACGTAGCTTCCACTCTTCGACTTCGGCTCGAAGGCGTCCAGAGACTGTGGTGTCATCTGTTTGGCAGCTGTCGTCATGAAACAACGCCTGGCAGCGAGTCAGTGCAGTGGGACGACTCCAACGGCCAAGCAAGAAGAATGCGCCAGCCACTATGCAGAGACACGTGATCACCAAGGTGGTGAAGTAGTCGTCGTCTGGAGGCTCTTCAGAGCTAGTTGCCAAGGCTACAGGCAGTAGCAGCAGGATCACGGCCCAACAGATGAGGTTCTTCAGGCGACTCTCGTTGACATTCACAATGTTGCCAACGCCATGGCTCGCGGCCGGGCGGAAGACATTCACATCCGCATAGTGCTCTTCAGACACTAGGGCATACACGTACTGCTCCATGAAATAGGAGACAGTGGCATCGGTGATCGCCATGTGTGCCTCTTCGTGGGCCTCCTCATCCACAATCGTCTCATCGATGGGACGCTCATAGAGCTCGGCATCCTGAGGGTCAGCTGGTGGAGGTGCTTGATGAAGACCTGTCTCTTCGGGATCAGGTTGGAAAGTGCTCTCCTGTAGGCTGGCCTTGAGCTCGGATTTGGTTTTCTTCTTCGCGGCCTTGTAGTTGGGGTCCCAAATCAACTTGAGCTGGCCATACCTGAGGCGCTGTGCAAGCAGGTTGCGCGCGCTCTCCTTGGTGAGCCCATCCGCCAGTTGGCGTTCGGAGGACATCCAGCGTAGTTGACCTCCGAGAGCTTGCAAACGCTCCTTCACCACACACGCACTTCCAGAGACACTCTTTTGTCGATGACTGAGGTGCCGAACCCTTCACGGTGGTAGGAGTCATATAGAGCTTTGGCGTCAGTGATCATCGTCGGCTCCAGTGGTGAGCGAACATCGAGGTGGTCCTTCAGCTTCTTGCGGGGATCGAGCAGGCAGCTCCAGTAAATGCACACATGTTCAAGTGCATCGCTGGCTTGTCCTCCTCCTTGAGCTTCAGCGCCCAGCGACGATCGGGCGACCCTAGGAGTCTTCTGACTTCGCCAGTCGAGGATGCGGTATGCCCCTTCTGGCCCATCCGGCTGCAGCAAGGACTTGTGCACCAGCAGGATGATGTAGCCAACCTGTGAACTGCCATCAGACCTGGTGGCAAAGGCAGCGTCAAAGAAGCATACCAACCGAAGGTCCTGCACATGACCAATGCGGTTGTAGACCAAGCCAACATCAGCGTTCTCTTTGCTGAACTTGAGGAGCTTGTTGCAGTCCATCAGGGTTTGCACCGTGGCTCGACTCACATAGCCACTCAGAATTGAGGTGCTTCCTTGAAGATGAGGGCTGGACTGAACTGCAGGCCATTGAAGCGATCCCAACAATGCTCTGAGCTGCGAGACTTCACCCTCCGTGATGGTGTCGTTGACATTGCGACGCTTGTCGATGGCAATGGGTTTTACTTTTTTCATGTAGGTGCCTTGCTCCAGTTTGTAGCCCCCTTCGGGAGTGATCTTCAGGTCACAGCCGCAGTATGTAAGGTCGCTGCCATCCAAGCCGGTCTTCCATTCACGGAAGTTGAAGGTGGATTTCAGCTTGATGATGAGGTCTTGATAGCAGGTCGAGGCTTCGGAGCCGCATCCAAGCATGTCGTCGACGTGCATGATGATGATGCCACATAGACCACATGGTCCAAACAGGTGAGAGTTCTCCTGTTCAACATCGTGCCCCGGGTTGAAGTCCGCCTCATAGGCCAGGAAGCAACAGGGATCTTGAGGATGTTGACGAAGACCCATGCTCAGCAACTTATCCACTGCAGCCATGTACCAAGCCCGTGGAGCATCAATTTGTCCGTAACATGGCTTCAACAACAACATACGAGTGTCGGCAGTGGCTCCCAGCAAATGAAGACATTCAGCGGGAAGTTGAACCCAGAGCTTTCGAGACTGTGGCTTTCCTTGCAGAAAGGCGGTGGCGATGTCCGAGGTCCAAACTGGCCAATGCATGTTGGCAGCTAAGCTGAGCAAGATTGACCTTGACAGTCTGGTGGTGGTAGGTGAGGATGTAGGGACTGTGCCTGCCCACGCATCGGGGTCCATGAAGCCGCGGACGATCAAGCGAGCCTTCGCCCGAGGTGTCCCGTCAGGGTTCTTTGACCATTTCAGCAGCATGCGGTTTGTCAACGTTCGGGATGGCTCAGCTTCCTTCGTTGTCTCGAAGGTCCAGACCTGGTTCTCGAAGAAGGATCGGAGTTCCTTGACCTTAGCAGCTTTGAACTGTGCTCGTTCGTCAGGAGTCATGGTCCTTTCGGACAGGTTGTTCTTGTCTTTCTTGAAGGCCTTGATGCGCCGTTGCTTCGTCATCTTGCCCATCTGACGGGCACCAACCAAGGGCTCCTTGACATACATGGCGTGCTCCTTTCTCACATCGCCCTTGATCTGGAAGATGGAGACACCAGTCCAGGAGGTGTCGCATGGAGGAGTGGTTGTAGACCCATCATCAGTACGCTGTGAGCAACGGCCACAAGTGTCATAGACAACAGTCACGCGCACCTGATCAAGTTGATGCGCAGCAAAGGGTGCATCCCGAGGTAGTTGATCGAGTGCCATCTTCTGGCGACGAGGGGTCAAGTGATGACGCAGAAGGCAACCAGCACGTATCTCCCAGTAGTCCATGGGGCGCTTCTCCAACTGGAAGTAGCCATTCTCAAAGGTCCAGCCTCGTGGTAAGCCATGAGCGATCAGCTCATCAATCATGAAGGCCTGGGACAGCAAGGCTGCGTAATCAGGAACGCCATGTCCGGCTGAGTCTGGAGCTGCGGTGGTCGAGAGAGAAGGTGCCGCTTGAGACTCTGGTAGTGCATAAGGAGCTGTTGAGGCTGTTGTCCGAGGCGGTGTTGATCGCCAAGGTCCGAAACTCAAGGTTTCCTGCCGGTTGAAGCGGTTGCGGCGTTCTTGGAAGGATTCTGCTTCAACAGGTTGATATAGTGCAGCAGTTGCAGGGTCAAGTGCCACAGGAGGATGTGCTCCATGAGGTGTTGGTTCCGGACTTGGCTGAGCGCTGCTTGGTGGTCCTGATCGTGATCGTCTTGATGCCGGTGAGTCAGGTACAGGCACCAGAGCTGGCACAGCCAACGTAGGCGGTTCCATAGGACCGGTGTCAGGAGGTTCTTGCTCTTGGAGTGGTGGTGCCATGATTCTAGTCGGTGATGTCGGCGCATAGCCGGAATGGGCCGGTGAGGTCGGAGCGTACTCTTCGGCCTGGATGTCAACTGCAGGAGGTGGCTCGAGTCGCAATCGCTGTGGTGGAGGTTCGTACTCATCAAGGGGACCCTTGTGGATCATCGTGTTGTTCTTCTTCTTCAACCTCTTCCGGCCGTTGCTTGTTGACTTTGAGCAGGTCGTAGCAACGAGTCACACCGCGGGACTTGAGTTGTCGAACATGATTGAGGGCTGACTGCAAATCATCAATCACATGTTCGGGGCCCAGGATGTCGCCTCGCACGTGATGTGGGGTCGGATGAGCTGTGTCTTGTAGGACAACCAGTAGGTCTTGACCTGAGGTTTGGTGGAGCCTGCAAGTAGGTGTTCTTCTCGCGTGACCACGTAGGCAGGGCCAAGCCATCGGATCTTGTTGAGCATGCCTCGGCGTGCATCGCGCCAAAACCAAACTTTCTCACCAAGCTTGTGCTCTTTGTTTTGACCCTGATATCGACGACCCAATGCTCGGCGCAGCCTGTTGTCAGCGTCAGCGGTGGTCAGGGCAAGCTTGGCGGCGGTGCGCTTCTCCAAGTTGGCCTCAAAGGTTTCATTGGCGCCGGCCAATTGTGCAGGGTTCAGGTTGGCATCAAGAAGATGTGATAGCTCAGGTTGATATCCCAGCACCCACTGAGAGGGCGAGAAGCCAGCAACTGAAGGTGTGCCGTTCTGCTGAGGCACGATGTGTGCCAAGGCTTCGCGTACGCCCTTCTTGTTGTGGATCTTGCGGTCATCCATGTAGATCTCAACGGCCTTGCGCAGCACTGCATGGCGGCGTTCAACTAAAGCCAAGCACTCATGAGCTTCACCAGGTGCCACTTGATGATCGACTCCCCATGAAGCGGTCCAAGTTTCCATAGATCCGCCAAGCCATGATCGGCCTTCATCTGTCACCAGCTGCTTCGGAGGGCCAAAGTGCCGCACCCACATTTTCTCCAGGGCCTTGACATAGGAGTCAGTGGTCTCATCGTCCAGGAGGTAGGCGGACATGTACCTGGTGGCCACGTCCACAAGGCTGAGCGCCGGATGCTTGTGCTCTTGCAGCTTGATGTAGAAGACATCGGCTTGAACGGTGTCGTTGAACTGACGAGTCAGTGGCATCGATGCTGGTGCTGCTTCATTTGGCTTCTTGTACTTTGAACAGGCCACGCGCTGGTACTTTCGAGCGGCCTCGATCACATTGGGGTGTGCACCGCGAGCAGCGAGGAGATCTGCCAAGGCATCAGCTGAGGGATGTCCCAAGTTGCGATGTAGACGTTGCACAGTTCTCAACGCATCAGCCTTATGCTCGGTGTGGAGCTTGACCAAGTGACCGGCAGCTTTGGCACTCGAAACTGCATGAGCCGCCTCCCAATGATGTGGTGCTTCAGGTTGCATGATGGCAGCAGCCAAAGTGGCGGCCATGCCAGGCTGGTAGTTTTCCATGTAGGAGGTGCGTGCACCATAGCTGAGCCTTCAAGGTGGCAATGCTCGTGGTCATGTTGGCAAACCAGATGCATAGCTTCGGCGACGGCCTTCTTGGTGGTCTGGATGCGAGTGGACTTTTGCACAGGTTTCCATGGGCCGTCATCATCAAGACATTGTGCTCCATATCGGCACTGGTCGAACTCGGCGGCATAGCCGGGAAGTGCTTTGAGCGCTGAGGTCTTCCAACTCAAGGCGAACTTGGGCTGCTCGAGATGAGCGTGACGAGCTCCTTCAATCTGAGCCAAGTAGACACGCTTGCAGAACTGTAAATGCCGACGGTGGTGTCGTTCGCGGCTGGCGATGAGGGCTTCCTTCTGTGGTTCGGTGCGGCGCGCAAGTGTCTGCATCCGCGACCATAGTTTGCAGGTCGGAGCCAGCAGGATCTCGTCGGGCATCTCCTCTTGTTGTCGTTCAAGGAACAGTCGCTGGTGCTCCAAAAGGTTGAAGTCCCATCCGGTGGAGAGGCTGAAGCGTTCCACCTGCATAGCTTCGGCCAAGTGCGCAGTGCGGCTTTCGCCATCACAGTAAACTTCCCAGAGAACTCGGTGTTGGCGTTCATCACGATGAAGTTCCTGGGTCACAAATGCTTCGGCAGTCCGGGAGGCTGCAAGCAAGCCAAGCTCAATGGTGTGGAGCTGGTTCTTCTTCAAGGGCTGTTCGGCGAGGCCATTGGCTGCAAGGACTTGATCATTCGCCAGGAAGATGTTCTCCATCTGGTTGAAGTCATGAAGGTACAGCTGGCTTCCGGGCACCTCTTCGGCAATGTTAAGCTCGAAGGTGGTCTTTGTCGGGTCCGGAACCACATCCATGCCTGCCGTGAGAGACAGGAGATACTCGCCGCGCCGACCGAGCAGGACCGGCTGCCAGGGTGAAGTGCCAAATCTCACTTGCTTGCCGCTAAAGTCGATGCCCATGCGCAAGGCCTCGATGACCGGACGTCCCATGAGCAATGGAGCGTTGCCCGGAACCAGGTAGCACTGAATGGTGCCGAAACTGCCATCGATCATCACTGGGAGGTTGACGGTCCAGCGAGCTTGGGAGGATGCATCTCCACCAAACTGGAACAGCCGTTCACAGCGAGCGAACCTGATCGTGTTCACGGGGTAGCCGAGGTCACTGAGGTGCTCGACGTAGCGCTTGAAGGGACCATAGCCACTCAAGAAAGCAGATGCTCCAGGATCCAACATCGTGGCTTCAGGGTGTTCAGCACCATGTACGTCCTGAAACTGGACGAGTGCGGCCTCAGAGTGCACAGCCATGCCCTCGGTGGTGGTGGTGCTCGGCGCAGGCCTCTTGTTGCTTGGAGATGTGCTTCCTTTGGCATTCTGAGGACAGGATGATGCCCAGTGACCCAATTGACCGCATCGAAGACAGGTCATGGAGGCGGTGGCAGATTTGGCTCGTCCTCGAGGATCAGCTTTGCCGCCAGTCGAAGGTGGGTATCGGATCACGGTGGAGCTCTTATTCTTGTTCTTTCCTTTCCCTTTTCCTTTTCCGCGGCCCTTGTTGTGGCCAGTGGGCGATGAGGTAGTCGAGGAGGTAGCATTCTGGCCATCTGTCAGGGCGACGATGGGAAGATAGCCTCTTGCAAGCTTGAGCTGTTGGAAACGCTGTCTGGCGTCCATGTAGGTGGCATAGGCACTGTCGTAGGCTTCAGCCATGCTGGATGCATCTTCATCGAACCCTTCATGTTCTTCAGGAGGGTCGTCGTAAGGCGCCTGTTACTAGTAGTAAGGCGCCTGTCGCTACTAGCGTGGCACCTGTTACTACTATGTGAGCGCGCGTACGAACGAGCGAACGCACGCGCAGCTGTTTACGCTCACAAGGACGAGCGGATGCGTCGGCGGGTGAGACAGCACGCTACGCCTAGCTACGTGCCACTTGAGCCAAAAGTATTGGCCTTGAGCCAAAAGTATTGGCTTGAGCCAAAAACGAGGTGAACTATGTACACCTACGCAGCTCCTACAGCTACACATGCAAGTGAAACAGAACATGAACCATGGCAAGGCTAGCAGACATCACAGTCGCCCCTCAGATGCTTTTGCGCAACGAGTGAATGCATCTCTCTACCTCGTCTGCCTTCGCCTTGCCGCACGCTGCCGCGAAGCGCAAGCACCGCCGCGGTCGGCGGATCAACCTTCCGCCGATTCACCCTGGCTCTGTTTGCCCATCACGCGCCTTCGCGACGGCTTCGTCTCCTTCTCCGGACGGTCCTCCCCTCCAAGGATCTCGGAGACGGCCCAGAGCCGCTCGAACTGGTCGGTGTGCGCTCGGAAGACTTCATCCTCCAAGGCCCGCTGACCAGCAACCCCACGTTCGCCCTGCTACTCGTGGTGTAGATTGAGCTTCCCACGACCAGGAAGCTTGGTGCTCCTTCTGCCCCCCTGCGACAGAAAGTCTTTGAACGCTGGATGCCCTTGAGGCTCTTGCCAACGGACGTGCCACGGCGATCCCCGGCGTAAGCTTCCGCAATTGAAGATCCTGCGGTCAAACTCGGATCCCTGCCCGGGCCACCTGCAACAGAGATTGCCTCTGAAGCTTTGTCCGCTCACCCACGCTCTGGCCTCGATCAACAAGGAGTCTCGTAACTCCAGGGCGCCTGATGAGACTGTCCACCACGTCGGGCTGATCGAACGTGTACGCAGTCATCATCACTTCTCCAGCGCCGGCCAAGATGTTCAAGATCCGATCCTGGCTCGCTGCGTTCACGAGTAGCTCAACATGAGTCTGAAGGGATGGCTCCGGAAGCAGCTCCGGAGTGGAAGCTTTGCTCCGCGAAGACGTGGAACCAGCGGCGAGACGGTCGCGCGTCTCTTTGGAGCCCACGGGCCTTAGCCACAAGCCCGCTGAAGCATCCACCCCAACTGGATTCTAGAAGGCCAGCTGGCTGTCCTAAAGCTGCCTTCCCGCGCACTGGCCACCGAAGGCCTCTCTACGTTTGGAGGTTCCGCCGGCTCAGACGGAAGCGCGAGCCGCTTCAGCTGCTCTTTAGCTGCCTTGATGTGAGGGCACACACCTTCCTCCACATATTGTCGGCAAGCGCAGCTCGTGTGCCCCTTCTTTAAGCTCCTCGCTCGGACTTGACCACCCACACTGACCCTCCGTCAGTGAGCTCTGTCAACCGGGCTCCGTATTCAGCAGTGTTGCCGTTCCTGCAACGCTGCCACAGATTCATCATCATCGTGGAACCCCCATGCCCACGATGTTCAGCGCGCTCCGCACCTGAGCGCTTCCTCCTAGGATCACATCCTGAAGCGCCTCAGAGGCCACATCCAGGACCTCACCGGTCTCTCGCAGCACAGGCGCCGCAAGGAAGCAAACCGCTGCAGCGACCAGGTGGTTGAGCTGCAGCGCCCCATTCCCGTGGAGAGCGTGCAGCCTCCTGTTGCGGGCCTTGTGAGACAAGGCCCACGTGCGCCCGGTCTTCTTGCGCGACCGCTTGCGACAGACCGCGCGAAAGCGGCGGAACGCACGCTTCACCCTGCGCAGCTTTTTGTGCTACTTCTTATGCTTCAAGCCACCCCGCTTGCGCTTGCTACTTCGCACCCCAGCTTCGGCGTGCAAGTCCTCTTCGGTGGCTCCCCCAGCACCCTCCGCAGGCTCTGGCTGGCTGGGGTCTGGTGCGCTGGCTTGCAGTCCTGGGCTCCTTCTCCCAGAGCTCCGCAAGGCTACTCCACGCGACCCTTCGCGTGCTCTCGCTCTCTTCACGTGACCCGGCGCACCCGGTACGCCCCTCAGCTCTGCCCAAGCCCCGCTCGGATCGAAACGGCTGCGTCGCGAACTGCGGAAAACACGAACCCAGAACGACGAACTGCAATCGACAACCCCAAAGACTGATCAACCTAGGGAACCTAAGGGACCGTGCCCCAGAGTGAACCAACGCCAGGCACCGCGTCGGGTGGTTGTGATCAGACACCCGCTCATCGTGCTTCTCCTTTTTCTCAGCTGACGATCCAAGCCCCTTTGGTTGGACGCCGAGCGCCTCGAGCGCATCTGCGGCGGGTTGTGGAGCGAGAACCGGGCCAGCCTTCATGGCCAGTCTAAATCCTCTTTATCAAAATGAGGAAGATTATTAGAATACATATTTCATAAATCCTGAGGAATGAACGACCCTGCAATCTTCTCCCCCAAAATCCTGAACGGCCAAGTTCGTAGCATAACAGTGTATTATCTTGCACAGTGGACTTACCCTTCATCACGCTTTATTTTGCGGGAAAAGAGCATGAACCTGAACGAACGGCGATAATAATCTTCAACCGAACTGTCCGAAAGTCCTCAGTGCACTGCTCTGGTCAGAGCAACGACTTTGCTGAAACAAAATGTTTTTACACAGTCATTGAATGCACTTCTCTGCAGTCCTTGCGGATTTGTCTCACCCAAACGGCTGGTGGCGCAGTCCCAGTACCACCTTGCAGGTATGGATGCTTGTATTACTTTTATCTATCAACTTCATGATTGTCCAGATATATATATATACATATAAATCTCAACAAGTTTATTCAACCTCCATCCACCTCCTCTTTCGAACAGCGTGTGCAAAACAGAACCAAACACGAAAGAGAACCTGTTTCTGAAACACCGTCCTGATGTTGGCAAAGGAATATTCTGGAGCTCATGGGCAATCAGCAGCTTCATATGATAAGACGAGGGGATGACAGCCCATTTCCGGTCTGTGCCGGTGAAGATGGGTGGCAAGCCAAATGTGATGGCATCCTTGTCGATGACCCCGCCCACGTTCTCCTCCGCAATCATTCTTGCACCTTCGTCTGTCTTCACATTCTTCACCAAAGAGAAGCCTTGCTTAGCGATGTTCTCAAGGTGAGCCCTCGCCGCTGCATCTTCCACACACGAAGGCAGCCCGGGACATCGCACAACCGCAAAGGGGTCGAAGGTATCTTTCTTCCGAATGAGGCTCTCCAAAGCCTGCTTGGTGGTGTAAATGTCGCCGCCGAAGTAGTTGTAGAACATCTCTGCCAAGTCTGCGTCCATACCCCAATCATCCTGCAGCATCTTGATCATGTCTGACTCTGGCACTTCGCCGATGACAATGATGTTGCCGATGTCCCTGAGGTCTAACCCTGCAGCTTGCAGGCGGAAGGGATACCCAAACTCTGAGGAGATGAGGACTACGCTCGACAGCTTGTCTTGCTTTGTCCATTGTGTCATCGCGGCCAAGGCTGACTTCGCTTCGCGCCTCTCCCCACCATCCTGTCCATTTGTCAAGCCGGGTAGTGCAAGATTTGCCTCGTCCACCACAATTGCAGGTTTTTTGGATGTTCCGGCCACGATCCGTAGAAATTCATCCAGTGCAAACCTAACCCTTTTCCTTTTTTCTGCAACAAGTAGCACGAATGCATCCCTCACATAGTTGGCGATGGGAGCCGCTGCAGGACCGAGGTTTTTAACAGCCGTAAAAGCTGCAGCCAAAATCGCCGAAAGTGCAGGAATGAATGGCTTGAACTCTTCTTCAGTGGTCATGTTCTCCAAGGTACTGTTAGCAACTTGTAGCAACACCTCCAGCAAATTTTCTCCAGGATGGCTTCTCATGTCCTCTGAGAGGACCATCACGTTGGAACCACACCTTTGCACAGCTGTTTTTTTGAGAAATGTTTTTCCTAAGTTCTTGCCCCCTAAGACCAAGGTGAACAATCCTGTCGTCTCCATTGACAGCACCAAAGCCTGTATCGCATCATCCCTGTCAACAATTTTGCTGGAATTCATGTGACTGTATGCAAGCGCAGCAATGCTCTCCATATGTGTCTGGACATCAGTCTTGCTCCTACTCGCCGCTTTCTGCACGGCTGCCCAAAACCCCTTTCCTTCGCCCACGTCAACACGAAGAGGTAGACCACGTAGCTTCACTGAACGCGGTGGATGTCTTGTTGTCCCTGTTGTCAAAAAACATACAATCACACTTGCCCAAAGCACACATGCGAGTGCACCACGCCATTTGCGTGAGCCGGACATTTCATAAAGTGTAATCAGGAGTATTCAAACAACTTCGAAAAATTCATCAAATGGCAACAAATCATGCGAATGTCCCTTCTGTTTTTGAATAGTTGACCTGTCTTTCCGAGGCTGCAGTAAAGGTTGACCATGCAAAATCTGTGAGCGTCTTTACACATCTCTGTCCACGTACCACTGATAGTGTGAACACTAAGTTCCTCCACTAGAATGAGGTTTAAAGAGAAGCAACTTCCAGGGCTTCCTGTGCAAGTGTGCCCGAAAAACAATGAACATTGTAATGTCCAAAGTTTGCAGTTGTCCTCGGAGAAATTCCTTCATTTGCAGTGGCTTGAAGAGAAAGGACGACACAGGCGGAAATATAAAGAATTTGTAGAACCATATGGAAAACATGCTTGGTTCGGTGGGAAAATCAGTTACCGACTTTGCACCGATTTCAGGGAAATCCATCACTGATTTGGGGAAATCTGTCACCGATTTTAAGGAAATCTGTCCCCGAGTTTGGGGAAATCTGCCACAAATTTTGAGGAAATCTGTCACCGACTTCGGGGAAATCTGTCACCGACTTTGGGGAAATCTGTCACCGACTTTGGGGAAACCAGCCACCGACTTTGGGAAGCTCCGTTTTCAGGAAAAATCTCCGTTTTTTGTAATTTTTTGGGGAAAAACATGTTCCGTTTTTGGTAAGACATGCTTCGTTGTTGGG
>JBAHVQ010171407.1:0-18535 GCA_036872915.1 Nanipora kamurai
GAGTAAAAAACAAGAGAGAATGTTTAAATGGTAATATTTCGAATTTATTGCAAATTCATCATCAGACCAAGTGACTGGTTTTACTTGATGACAAAATTTCAGGACAAATGTACACGGCGAAAGTCAGTTCTTAAAACATTCGAACTCGCTTCCGGACCGTTGCACTACCATTTGAGCTATGGAGTCAACTGGGAAACAGAGTGACCGTAGATTCGAATTTGAATTCACGAGAAATTCTTGCGACAACTTAACGCTATCTGTGAGGATGTGTAGTGTTTCTATTTTATTTCAGAACAATCCTCAGGGTAACATGAAAAAAAGATTTCATTATAAACTATGGTTTATCGTGGTTTTACTTGGAGTTATCTCCTCACGTTACCTTAAGGATGATACTGGTTTTACTTAAAGAGCAGCTTAGCTTCCTTCAGCTAATTTTTAACAGCCAGTTTATCTATTTCCAGTACGTTGTAAATTTAAATGGTAACGATGGTTCGCTGGTCATTCTCAGTTGAAACTGACGTCGGGTACGTACTACATACCTCTACAGCAGCAGCAGCAGCAGCAGCGGCAGCGGCAGCGGCAGCAGTAAGTAGCACAAGCCGCAGCAGCAACAGCGGCAATAGCAGCAGCAACAGCAACAGCGATGACAGCAGCAGCAGTAGCAGTATTAAGGACTTCAAGAAATCACAACGACTATGAGTTGATGATATGAAGTTGACGATTGTATTCTTAGGAATATGACCTTGGAAACATGCTTCATTCCGCTGAACAGTCCGATCGTTTAAACAATTGAATTTCGTACGAATTACGAACAAAACTTGCAGATCCGTCCCAGAAGTATCCTTCACACGGTCGTGATTCTGTTGGCAGAGGAGGCTGAGCACTTTTACGTTGTAACGACAACGCAGGCTTCGAGTTTTTGCCACGGAATATCGATAGTTTCAAATTTGTGTGTTTTAACATTTACTACAACTGCTAAATTTTTTAAACTGAAGGCGTAGTTTGTTGTTAAAATCTTGAATTCCCGAATACTAGCTAAAGTAGCAACGGCTGTAATGGCAACGGCAGCAAACATAGCAACAGTAGTAGTACATGGGAACGTAAGACAATATTATATTGTCTTGAAACTGCCTGAGCTAACTTCATTGTTTTCATATTTCCTTTTTTTCATATTTTCATACAGCACCCGTTGTCCAATCTGTCGGGAAAGTTTTGCCCACAAACTGGAAAGACGCACGATTCAGCCACCAACGAAGCACAAAGGGAAAAAATAGAGCCCAGGCCAATAGGCCGGTTCACGCTCTAAGATGAATCCTGGGGTAATCAGGGGAGAATTCAAAGGAAAACTTGATCCGTAACCGACACAGTCAAGTAATTCCTTTGAAATTTGCCGTGATTACCCGTGATTCATCTTAGAGCGGGAACCGGTTCATCAGAATTTCTATACCTGACGCATACTTCGATGTCTAAGTTTAGATTTTCGTTCTGGCCTTTTTGTTTTTTTACTCAAGGTGTACAAAGTTATTTAGTTTTTTAAGCTCGGCGACGTATCCTCCTCCTGCCTCATGTGAAGCATTCATAGTTACCATCATCTGCACGGACGTAGTATATAATGGGCTGACCAATCCCATTATGTCCTCCGTATTTACTATAGGTAACCTGAGCCGTAATTGAAAAAACATAGGCAAAACGTTGGCTGCAGTAATTATAGTCAATGACTTGAGTCAAGGCTAAATTACGTGCCTTCTGTATCTACTCACCACAGAATGAAGAATCCTTTTACTGAACAGAGAAGGGTTATACATTCTATATTTATAAACAGAACTGCAGTTTGTTTTATATTTTTTTTTGTTTTTTTTAGTAGTTTTACAATCTTGATGGAAAGGATGGCAGGTTTCACCTTGTCCTATATTAAGTCCTACAACACCACTACATTATAACATAAAACTAACACAGTACTATAGAAGAGTATATATAAGTGATTAGGAACAACACCTGACTAGAAAAGAGCGAAAGAACAAAAAGATTTCCAAGTTCGTTGTCTATTCGCATCAAATTCTATTTCAAACTTTTTTAAATAGTACTGATACAGTCTAGCTTTGATGGAAGTCACCGATGTTGAGGATTTAATGTCTTTAGGCAAATGGTTCCATATAGACACAACTCTGTTAAAGGAAGAGTTTGAAGTAGGATGTTCTAAATAAGTTTGGGCGAAGTTTATCGGCAGAGTTGAAACGAGCTGACCGATAGGTAGTGTAACTAATCAAGTCTTCGATGGTTAGATTTTAACCATTTTCCTTTCTATTGTTGCCCTTGGCTATGTTCGTATTTCACTCTGCCAAGCGCCAGATGATTTTACGCATCAAAGCAGGATGCCTCCTGAAGCGATGGGAATTGTAGGGTTAAAAATAAACCTTGCTTAGGACTTTTTACGTACCACTAAGAACAAACACATAAAATTAAAGCCTTGTGTCCCAACAATGAAAACACCTTGAGCGAATCGTAGTAAATATCACAAAGTCTTAAGTTTATGTAGCTCAGAAATCTAACAGGTTATTTTACCTCAGCCAGGTGGTTATCTACCATTATGCAAGCCTATTTAATGTAGTGATGTAATTCAATGTAAATATACAGTAACGAGATTAGATAGATATATCTTATACCTTTCGAAGTTAGTATACTTATTACGTTTACCTCCTAACTTAGCAAAATATTGCTGGTGTCTGCTGTCTGGCTCACCAGATGAAGAAAATTATCATTAAGAGACTTAAGAATTTCAAAATTTGGAGAATAGCAAAGGGAACGTATCCCTCATGCGATTCTTTTCTTTTATTAAAATTGGTCCTTCGAGCAGGCCGTATTGAGCCGTTAATTTAAAGTGACTGGAAAACACAGAGCTTGGCTATCCAAATAAATGCAGTTTTTGGTTTACCACAGATTGAACAAGAAGATACGTCAAAGACTTTAATTAAATGAAACTGCAATTTCCAAAGACAAATTTCGAACAGTTATCAAGGACTTTAACTGAGAACATTTAAGTCATTTTGTCGTCTTTGAAACGTTCCAAAACGAATCCATAATGACTGGACCACCGTTGTCATAAACTCATGCGTGATGCAACAGGATTCCAGATGCACAACGTAAGCGATGAATGGCATTGGTTTGAGTCAGCAATTTTGAAAAGACATCGCAAATAACCTCAGTTTACAGTTAGAATTTCAATGGTAAGAACTTTAGTTGTAAGTATACCTACCAAATGAGCAGTAAGATACTGAAAAAGATTATTAATTCTACTTTACTTCAGTGTCCTTAGTGTCAGGCCGGTAAGATCTTTCACTGTTAAAGCATTTTTATGTCCAACTCTGAATAAACTTAAGGCCTTTCCAAAATAACTTCATTTGCTTGTGTTAAACTTATACCGTATACTACTAACTTAAATAATAGCTGTTAGTTGTGAGCGTAATAACTGCATGAACATCTCATCTGATGTATATCGCTAAAATCGTTCTCGTTCTTCGGAACTAAAATCTTCCGATAACCATCAAAATTATAAAAAATACCGTACATTAATCTTATAATGTTAATCCCTTAGTTTACGAAATACTCCTGTCCGGTTTGTGTGTGTGATATATGCTTTGAAAGCTTTCACTATCAATATAAATGTAACCATTACCTCACCGAAAAGAAGGGAAGGGATCGTACTTTTCACACGTTTCCATTTAGTTGAAGACTTAAGTTCACATTTCCGATACCCATCGGCCTCGGTCTTTGTTTAATCACAATTAGTTCGTGTTCTAGTGCGGTAGAGTTGTATCTGCAATGTTACAGTCAGTATTTTCGTATATACCGGTATTATTCCAAGTTAAACTGCAAAGGTTCTCATGCACTTGGCGTTTACTTAGAAAGTAAGGATTCAGCTGGGTTCTTAAATGCATATAAGTTCTTATTTTTAAGGGGAAACAATGGTTAATAGGATTTAGATATGTTATGAATCGTAGAATTTAGAAATGACACGTAAAACATCGAGTGAGATTTTTTAACATCGACAAACATGTTGGTGAATTTAGGTAATATTGATACAGATTGTAAGTTATACCGTATTTATGTTTGGTGTTTAAATTTTAAGTGTTTCCTCAGATGGAAGAAGGCTGCTACTGCTATTAAAAGTATCGCGCTGACAATTGTTTTCCCAATGACAATGCCCTTGCTAGCTTGTTCAATGGCTAAAACAACCGTAACATTTATATTGAAAAAGGCTAATGTTTCTTGGCAAGCGAAAGGTTTACCAAGAAAATCGTTAATGTTTTGCACATTAAATCGCCAATATTACTATTTTCTCTTCGCATCGTAAGTTTCCAATTCTTCCGTCGTTTTTGCGGGCGAATATGCTAAAAAAATGGCATTCCTTTTCTCCTCTGAGGCACTAGAGGTAGTATCGTGTAGAATCTTGCATTACTAGAATCGTATTTACTGTAACCGTTATAAACAATTGTACTAATTTTGAAGAGAAAAATAAAGATCTTGTTTGTTTTTCTATGTGAAATGCGTAGCGATATAAAGGTTAAATTGAAACACCATGGAAGAACAACGAATCCTTACAGAAGGGAAAGGTTTGAACCGCTGAGGTTATAAAAACACAATGAACCCACTGGCCAGTGACTGAAGTTCCAGTGAAAAGTGCGAAAACACGGGAAATATAAAGTTGTTGGTGTTCATAAAGTTGCGTATCGTATTATCTCGTTCAACATAATTTGCCCACAGCTGATCATCTTAGACCTCGTTTCAAAGAGAGATTTACTGACAGACGACTTCATCGCATCTTCCTCCCCGGAACAATAAATTTTCCATCTGCTAAAATAACTCCCAAATTGCGATCTTCCTGTTACTTTACGATCTTATGTTTAACAGCTTCGTGTTTGTTATCCACGAGATGTTTTTGGAGGTAGTTCACGTTTTGTGTCTCCGCATAAAGCAGTAACTCACCCAATGCTATTGCTCTTTTCCGAAATGACCTATCAAGTTTGCAGCTCTTGCATTGTAGTTTGCAACAATGCAAAGTTATTGCCAAGACTTTGTTGCCATATTTGCACCTAATGTAAAGCAGCAAATGCCGTATTTGCGAAACATTTGAATCTACAGCAAAGTTTCAAATACCGTGATTGCATCAAATTTGCTTCGTAGCAAAACCTGTGCAAACTCGTTTATCAAATTTGTAGCGTCGCAAACTCGCGTGCAAAAATGGTTCAAACCTGTAGCGTTGCAAATTAGAAATTGGAATCATGGCAAACTATATGCAAATTTAACTTGGAGTAAATTTCCCAAGAAATTTGCAACATGTTAAATTTGTGCAAACCTGTTTTTGCTCTGGGTATAACCAGGTACGGTCTGTTTTAAAACATCCGTCTGTTCGATGGTTGTCGTTACAACGTTTCCGGGATAGAATTCTTGAAAAGTAACCAAGTATTAAACTATCTCAACACTTTCCAGAAGATTTTACTTGTTGATGAGAGACACTGGTGGTAAATGGTTAATCTTGACATCTTAATGATGGACATATTTTGGTGCCGCAAAGCTTACACTTATTTCAGAAGATCGTCGACAAATATTTGTGACAATATTAATGTTATCGAGTTTATTCAAAGGCACCTCGAGGACAGTCTATTTATTCTGAACATACTTTGCCAACGTGCTAAATAAACGACGACTCAGTCCAGTTTTCTTGTCCAGCCAATGAAGGAGGAGCCATGAGAAGATGCCGATATGATATTCCCGAACATGCCCTTATCAATCTATACAGGTTCGTCAGCCTGTTCAACCACGAATTCGTCACGAGAGGGATATACAGACTTGTCGTTTCCAGGAAATACGACGAACGTAGTACTGTACGAAGATAGATAATTAGTACGCAGTCCCCCGATGTACTCTACATCACGGTCATTTTATAATCCTTGATCTATATCACGAGGCGTAACATATATTACGGCCTTTTACGGGTAATACTTTGTCACAAGACCTGTAATAAATTTTGTCAGGTTCGGTACCCGATACTATCGTACACTCTCGTGTACTAGTACCAGAGCGGAAATACACAAAACCACTTACGTCCGTGCCTGGTAGACGTTCAGCTGAAATTTAAGGTATGAATTCAACTTAAATAATGTTATCAAAACTTAATATCCGATGACTGACATAATTTTACTTATTACGTTTCAAAGTAAAATTTTATAAGTGCCAAGGGTAATTCCCATTTTAACGAGATAGTTCAGACATGTTGTACGCCTCGTAGGGTCTTTCATATACTACTACTAACCTTCCTTCTGACAAGTAATAGTCCATTTGTAAATTTGTGAGTATATTCGTTATGAATAGACCTAGATTAAGAACAACATCAGATATGCTTCTGGAGACGTTTGAGTTCTTTGAGATGTCAAGTAGGCGAGCTCTTTCTTTAGGAACAACTTAGGTTATTTTTCGTTCTTCAATTCAACATCTTGCAGTATTTCGTGCAGCATTTGGTTTAATGTTAAACCATTGACGTTCGTACCATTTGTCTTTCATAATGTCCAGACATATGTTCAACGGCCATCGTTAATTTCTTTTGATAAATCATGTATCTATTATCACGATACTAACTCGTTTAGACTGTGTCTGTGTATTTGATAACTGCGTAGCTCTGTTAGCAGTTGGGCTGTGATCATGTAGTGGATTTTAAAATTTGTATTTGGTTGTTTCTGTAGTGAAAATTAGGTTTAACTTCTCTTAGAAACTACATACTTCATCTATAATGCGTTGTCTGTATTGGCTGGCAATACTTCATTAGGTTAAAGTTGTCAAAATCCGTGCCAAATCTTTCATTTCCAGCATGGCATTTCTGACTTACTTTACAAATGATACATAGATCCTAATATCCAACTAATATTCCCATATGAACTTTTCATGAACTGAGTCAAATACCAAACAATGATATAAAAGCAGGGTACTGCATCGGCAGTATTGAATGGCTTGTAAATAATCAAAAAGTTTGGGAAACTATCAGAACTTAACAATGGTTAAACTGACATTTTGAGCGAAGGCTCTTCATCGGAGTGAAAGTTTCACTCCAACAAAGGTCCTTTGCTCAAAACGTCACTTTAACCATTCTTAAATCCTGGTAGTCTCCGAAACCTTTTGAATCAAATACCAATCTGGTTGGACTTGTATTACAGGAATAGAGACCAATATGGGTGTATGTGGTTGCCATTAATACTAAAGATGTGCAGTAGGAGACATGTTATACCATAGGTTCCCTGATGTAATTTTTTTAAATATGATGGTTTAATGAAGGTTTCCACGAAGGCCTCTCTAATAAGGATGGGGGCAGAAAATTCCAGTGGTTGCTCATCTACTGTTGGAAATTCTCATTATACCACTGCTTAAGTTACCATGGTAGTACACAGATTAAGTCAAACATGCTTCCCATTAAATCAGGTCTCCTTGGTGATGGTTGTTACAGAATTTCATACTTTGAAAGCTTGTGTCCTGGTAACAAGACCTGGACATAGGTTTGCTCAAAGGTCTTGCAATAAAAGTATTCAAATGTTTGTGGAAGTTGGTCATCCAGGTTATTGTAGTCTTGAGAAAGACTGATGGGGAAAGTGACTGATGTTTTGACAGCCTTAGCAGCTGAGTCAAAAGGACCTTTTGACTCTGAAGATGACTGCTACTAAAGCTGTTCAAATGTCAGTCACTTCCATCAACAGTTTTTCTCAAGACTACAACAACCTGGATGATCAACTTCCACAAACATGTCATGATTCAAACCATTTACTTTAAAAGTATTCACATATACACGATACTCGAACGTTACACTCTGTACTACTGTAGGTGAAAACGGAAAAGCAAGTTTATGAGTATGCTAAAAAGGGAAATGATTGCTGTTCTTGAAACCTGAATTACAGGGCATCACCATGTTGGAAGAACAACTGTACAGATTATTCTATCTCTATCAGTAAATGGTATCCACATGGATATTGACTGGCTGATTTTTGTTTAGGGGTTTTTTTACATAAGCCAGGCTGGCCCCGCCCTGGTTAGCTGGGATGAATATTTTCATCCAGAATGGCCTACGGTGGCAGAAAGGACTTTGCAAAGCCTTTAAATTATTAATAACATCTGATTGTTCTTTGCAACCTGACCTACTTTGGTGTAGAACCAGTCATATTCAAGAAAGGAGGAAGTAAACAACATGGCAAGTAGCTCGACCTTTAGACACTGGAAAATTCTGAACATTTTGTGATGCATTTGAGCATACTTAAGCCCATTTTTACAACTTTATGATTTAATAGACAAATAGATTTTAGGGCTTTGTTGGTTTAGTCATCAGAACAGCAATCTCCCCTCTCTGAGGTCAAAAGTTTGAAACCTACTTCACTTGATCTCATGTGGGAAGAGGTTATCAGCTGTTGGATTAAAGTTGTGGGTTTTCCCCAGGTTCTCAGCAGGACGTGACTTCTTTTTTGCATCTGTGACTCAATAGACAATGGGAAAATCAGATCTGTTTAATACAGTAAACAGTACAACAAGAAAATAATTAAGAGTTTCACAGCTTACGGAAAATTTTTGGGGAATGGAAAAATATGAACACAACCGTCAGACATGATCATTATATCTATAGCAGTAAACAATGTTGCTGACTTGACAGATTACAGCAAGAGTTGTGATTGGCTCATTGTTTATGGTGATGCCATCGGTGCATCTGTCCTTTTATAATTAATAAGTACCGACTAATGAAATGGAAAGCAGAACCAAATTTATTGTATCATGTGATGTATAGCCCAGCCAAAAATTGTTGAAGATACATCTGTTCCTGTTGACAAATTTCCTGTGGTTCCTGTGTACTGAGTTTCTCGCAAATTTTGAGCAGAATTATACGAATGGGAATGTGTCGCATATTACATGTATATCGGTCGTAGTCGTGCCGAGTGACTGTGGGATCCACTTCTAACTCAAATTGTCTGTTCAAAATTAAGTTTGGTAAGACTATTTTTAATATTAATTATCACTGAAAATTTTCTTCCTCGTTTCGCTATCACTTTGGCATACATTAATACCAAAAAGTTCTAGTTTAGTTTTAGGTTTTCCTATAAACATCTGTGCTTTGATTACAGAGAGATCACGTGCATCTGGGACATTTTTTGACTTGTAGTTCAGTAGATGATGAAAAGGAAACCACCAGACTAATTCTTGCAAACCGAGTTTACTGAAAAGTTCACGTTTGATTACCTTATTTAAGTCTTAGTTGTAGTAAACGTGCCTTTTCGACCGCTCGTACCATGCGGTACCTACTACTTTCTATAAAAGAAGCCAACATTTCGCGACTTATTTTTCGTTTGTGCCTACGTGTAGTCGGCAGCTGGCAACAACTCGGCGTTTGGAATAATCCAAGTTGTCGAGTTCCCGGTAATGCAACGTTTCTAGTTCTCAGAATCATAGCGAAAGAAACAAACATGTTTCTTTTGAAAGAACTAACCGAAGAAAATGTACTACCGGTAAAATAATTCTTGGAAAAAATAGTTATTATTGTGATCAATAATTATTGAGAAACAAAATTAAGTATTTTGAGGCTAGCCATTATCAGGTTCCGTTGTTTGGGAACTTCCCGTGTTGACCCCGACGTAATGATAAAATTGTTATGGAGGTTAAGTCACTCATATTTGGTACCTAATTTTAAAACTTTTGGTCGACTTATATTTAGTGTCATGGTAACCAGGCAAATATGGGTAAAAAGTGTTTGTTCTTTCACCCCTTTGAGTATTCTCAATCCTTAACTCCCGTATTTTTTATTTATGATTAATTAGGAGCTTGCATGAATAATTAACACTTCTGTCGGCTTGTGTCGATATCTCGGAATAACCCTTAGGTTGTGTTGGTGCCACGTATGCAAACATGGAGATGAAAAATTCCCACTTATTTAACATTCTCTTTGTGTTATCGCTTCCTAAACGCATGTGGTGTGTACGTTTTGCCGGCTGAACGTCGATTAAAATCGTAGAAAACACCCAAGTTTTTATTTTACGAAAACCATTGAATGGCATCTTTTAACAAGAACCTTATGAACCAGCGGTAACTGACGACCATAACCCTACTTTGTTTACTACGTTCAACAATTAAGTTGGAACAAATCGAACTTACTGTCGTGGCAGTAGAAGTGTTCCTAAAATATTGTTTGAATCCATTTCCTCACGGTGAGGAATTCATCCGTTGGAAGATTAGGCAGCTTCCTGCGAACTTCAAATTGATTGGTTGTGTCAAAAACCAAGGCCAATCAACGCAAAGTTTACTGGAAGTTCATCAATTTTCCAACGAACTTTTCAAATGAATTCCTCGCTGTGACCAAATGAATTGTGACAATATTTTAGGAACTCTTCTATTGCCACGACAGTAATAGATTATCAGGCGTTTGAAACCGTCGAACTTTGATGAATTTAATCATTAAATTACACCTTTGAAGTTTCTTGAAAACGGTTATACTATAAGTTCATAGCACAGACTTTTGGATAGGAAACGTTTTCTTTCTTTTTTTCTTTTCTTTTTTTTCCTTTTAAGGACGAGATATAGTAAACATTAATATAAAGTAAATATATTTTACATTTGGGCTAGAGGACTAAAAGAAACCTAAACAGGCTTTTAGTTTAAAAAGGCCTTTAGTACATTTTCTATGCTATGGTCAAATTAAACAAGATGCTATTAAATTTATGTCAAGATGTATAATTCAAGTAAGGTTTCAGTTTCTGGAGCATTGGTAAACTGTAACTATAAGACAGCGCATGAAAGTTTCCTGGAATAGGAATCGATATAGCGTTCCATTAAAATAAAAATGATGTATTAAAGTGTACTTGGGGATTTTCGCGTCTTCGACGAATTATTGTTTGTATTCTTGGATGCCCATAGCAACCAGATGCAAAAAACCGAAATCCCGCTGAAATCAAGAACATCGAATATATGTGCTTCGTTGTTATCGTGGCGACCTTTCCTCGTTGAGGGAAGCGCTTGGTAAGCGCCTTTATCGACTATATAATAACTTTATTACTCTAACGTCTCCACCCAAGCAACATTCGATAGATTTAATTTCCCATAAGCGTTTGGCTTTTGTTGATGTTGCTATTCTGTTCAGTGTTAAACGGTATCAAATTTTCTGCTGTACTGAATTTAGTTAAAGAATTATAAAGAGCTATTCAAGTGCTTAGAAAGGTTTTTCGGTACTCCATTTTCTTATAAGGTAGTGTAATCCATTGGCAGTATGTGTGTTGCCATCCAAACAGGACTCCTTACGTTAGTTAGTTATGGAAACGGGTCGATGGGGTCAGTTTTGTATGCACAAGTGTAATAACGTTGTTTAGGACATTTCATTCGTTCGCCTTAGTTTTGCTGTTTTAGAAGTTTGTAAGACGCTGGGAAAATCCATATATCTGTACCGGACACTTTATCAAGCTTCGACGCCAATATATCATTTCAAGTTTGTTGTACTTGAAGACTTATCAATAATACAAACAGGTTGCAGATGGCAAAACACCGTTTCGGCTTTATAGAGACCTTTGCAAACCGTCATGGGATGTTACTGCTAAGCTGAACTTATTTTGATGTTGAAGGGGACAGTTTTTAGCTCCTTCCGGACCGAGGCATCCCCCATGATCAATAGAATCCTCTGCAGTTACCTAGAAAAAAAAACAATAAAGTGCGATACTGCCAGGGAAGAGTGAAGAGAGAGACCGTACGATTCTCGTGAGTAAATAGGATACAACTGAATAAAATTGCCAACCAGAATTCTAAGTTATTATTCAGTGTACTGTACTGCTGGATATTGCAATCTTCTTGTGTAGTTTTACTCGCCCAGTAGGCTCGCCTAGGATTGAGCAGACTGTGAAGAAACCCGTACCGATCTGACCTTTGGTCAAAAAAATTTTAAGCGTAAGTCCTATGATAATCATTTACTGCGATAAAACATTAAGACTAGTCGTCGAATTTCACTCCATTACTTAGCGTCTTAAAATATTCAAGATGTTATCACTACTTTAAACCATAAGTTGTCGTACATATTTAATGTTAACAAACGAAGTAAAACGCCTTCTTGAATTTTTGCTTAAGTAATACTGAATATTAAGCGTCATTCGACTTTTGGATTCACCCCAGAAAAGAGTTGGTATAACTTTGTCTCGTATTACGAATTAATTTGCTTATCTGGTATTACGACAGTATACTCTTTGCTCACAGTTATTGGTACAAAAAAATATCAGAGTACATTCAAACTCACTCAGACAGAACGTTACATAGAAATTCTTCTACTTCGATAATGCGTACAGTCACCTTCAAGACCATATAATATGTTTCCGAGACTTAACGCCGAGCAATCTTTTGATTTGCTTTAACGTAGTGAAACAGTTTGATTTTGTATTCTTTGTAGCCAATTCATACACCTATTATTGTATATTCTACTTATGATCAACCGACGATGAAGCGCTTTAGATATCGCGCGATACCATCCGAAATTAACTACTAATAATTGTAGTTTCGTGAAATAAATATTTAAATCTTTATACTGAAAATCTTATGTACTTACGATTCATTTTAGTGCCACAAAGTTCGGAATTTCGTTCTTCACATAAACTAGGTTTCTCCGCAATACGAGTACTACCGAATTCAGGGTATTTCCATTATGAACAACAGATGTAAGAAACACAAAATAACAACTTTTTTTCCTGACCTTGGCCTTACTTACATTGCATACGCAGCCAATGGGATGAAATATTTATGTGATCACTTGTGATTAAATTGAGTTAATATCTCGTCATATACATAAACTTAATAGTTTGTTTCTACAAAGATCTTTTACAGCAACTCTAGACAGCCGAGATTCAGAAATCCAAGGATTTTTTTTGACAGCAACCGCTGCGTCGAAACGCAAGATTTCGTGGGATCCTTAGCAAATATTTCGCGTAACTTCTCAAACTTATGCTCAACCTGATCTTTAGTTTCGAAGAAAACATCGAAACGGCTGGGGTTTTTTTCTCCTAGTCTTTAGATATCAAACTTGTCCGTTTTCGTTTCATTTGATATATTATTAACAAGTTTGAAGATCATAGTGACAGTTATCATGAATCATGCTAATTTTAGCTCGTTTTACAAACTCGTTACCAGGGCATTTCGCTTCCAACGGCGGAACGTCGATATACCTAGAATTTTATATAATAAAAGTAGGTAATTGGATCTCCAGTGGAGCTGTTGATGATACCAGTTACTGAGCATAATTCGTGAGACGTGAGAAGCAAAATTGAGTGCTTGGATTGAATTTAGGAGAATGCGGCCAGTATATTAGTGGTTGCGTAAAGATGTAAAAGTGTGTGTGTGTGGTTTGATGTATGTTGGAGGAAGATGAAGCGTGAAGGAATATTGTAATAAAGAATATTGATAATTTATGTAGACTCCCTAAGAATCGCTCGTGTAGAACTTCGTTATAAAGCTATCAGCTCCCATAATTCACCATATAAATCTATTATTTTCTATGACGTTGGGAATTAACGGTTTTGGAAGCATCAGCTGATTCTATGTTTTTAAGAATTATTTGAGTGTGTGCCATGGTTCAATAGTCCAGTGCAAAGTCCAAATCTTGTTGATTGTTTAGAAGTAACTTTGGTTTTGCTGTGAATTCATTACTGATCAAGTACTGCAAATGTTCCTAAAATGTAAGTTTCTACTTGTTACCTTCTACTTGAAAGGTGTCGCATGAATTAGCGTTTAATTTCCGTTTCAGATGCAATTTACTTACGAATTATGCAGAACTGCTTTGATCATCATACATGGGCTTGATATAACAAACATGTATCGATTACTTAATAGCATAATGATAGAACTCTACGATCATAACTTGATATTGTGTACAGTGGCGAAGCTGCTGCGGCTTGGCAGAACAACCTAAAATCCGATCTGAATAATTTTGATATTATTTTAATTTTATGTTTGTAAGTTATGGAGTGTATGTGTATGTAAGGTGGGGAGTTGCCTTGTAATTTTTTTGGGCAATGGTCGACGTATGTCTGCTAGGAAAAGTTTCTGAATAAAAAGTAGTCTAGAAGGATTACAGATAAGTACTGTCTAAAATTTTAAATAAAATGTATTTGTTGTACTCTTCTCGAAATTTACCTCTTCGGATTATATTTAGAACGTCTGGTATTACTCCCATATTCTAGAGTATGCGCATTTTCCTGAGTCAAGAATACGTAGTTTGGTTTGAAGTTCATTAGCTAGGTCCTTTATTGTTTGCAATATCCTATCTATTACCTCTCTAATTTTGCATGTTTCATCGTTACCTTGTTGCCTAGTAACTGTATTTTGCTTCAAGGATTGTCTTCCGTTATGCATGTGATGTTAAGCACTTCGAGCTATGATACTTCACTGTTCACTCTATTTGTTGTGAAAAAACTGCGAAGTCATCGACTGTGTTAGGTCGACACCGAGTTGTATAGATGTCGAAATGAATTGAAGAAATAAAATCTTAGAGATTGAGATATTCCAATCAAATTAGCCAATAAACGTTCCAGTACTGTTACTAAATGTCATTTTGTTAGCCCGTTTTAAAACGACGTGGCGATGTAAATTAAGACGACTAGTGGACGTTGGTGAAGCTCGTTATCTCAGAAAAACGATTTCTGAGTCCTAGACGAGAATCGAACCCGCAACCTAGCTCACCATCTGAGTCGTGGTAGCTCAATGGTTAGAGCGTCTCATCGGTCATCAGAAGGTTGCGGGTTCGATTTCCGTCTAGGGCTCAGAAATTGTTTTTTCTGAGATAACGAGCTTGACGAACGTCCACTAGTCGTCTGTTATTTACCAAGCTCCCACATGAACCAACTTTGTGTCCAGCATTAAGATATAAGTTCAGTTTTTCTAATTTGAAAAAACTCTTCAAACGATATATAAAGACATTTTACAACTTTTCCGGATCTATATTTGAAAAGTTCTTTCAAATTAGACAAAGTTTATTTATATTGCCATATCCCTAAGAAGGAAGCGGAAAAGCATGGGAATTTGCTCTCATATCCGCGGTTGACTAATATTTATTGCTGAGTCACTTTAAAAGAAGAATGAAGGAAGAAAGTGTGAGTTAGATTGGAGAATGAAGATATATAGCCAGGTAAACTTACGACAATTGGGGACGACCTCATTAGTCGTGAAAAGTGGAACAGTTTCTTGTGTTTTGTTTGTGTCCTTTTTGTTATTAATGTAGTATCGGATTACGGAAACGAGAAAAATGATTATTAGTTCGAAAGTGTTAGGAGAGCAGAAGATCTGTGATATTATAGCATCACCACGTTTTGGATCTTTCGAAAGAATACATTCCTGTTTTTTATCGGCCAGCAGTCATAAGTATCCAAGAAGACGGAACTTGTTTGTTCAAAATGCCTTTATAAGATAAACCATTATCAGAAAGCTACCGATTTAGTTACGTCGATGTTATGATGTTAAATTGTGAACCCTTGTGCTTCAATTGGCAGTTTACATCTAATTTGTTACTCGAGTTTATGTACTGATTTAAAAGTTACACTTACTTGATTTAACTTCGGTTTGGATTTTCGTTGCTTGATCTTCAGGATAAAATCTCTTCGCGGAGCGCTTCGTCTTGTCTCCTTCTCCGAGTGACAAGTTTTGATTAACAGAACATCAGAACAAGGCTTTTAACTTCGTGCCAGTCCCTTTTCCATTCTCTAGCTAAATGTGAAGGTTTAGTTAGCACTCACTGCACCTACGAATTACTTTATGCTAATTTAACGAAGTTTGTTTATATTGAATTATTCAACGATGATTTAAAAATTCACAAGTGCACTTGTCACCTTGATGTCAAGTTAATCTTGAAACATGTGAAAGCTTAATTTACCAGAATGTCGAGTAGAGATGTAGAGATTCAATCTGGGGCAAGCGAACGTACATTTCTTTGACGGTTTGGGATTTTACCTGCAATTGCCGAATTTTTCTATGAACATTGTGTCTGCCGTTTTGTGCTAAGAACGTAATTAACAATTTAAGCACAAGCTTATGACAATGACCTGTGATTTCTTAACGTTAAGATCTTTATATGGTCAGTAAATGTCAGCGTTCGTGAAGCTAAGGCATTCTGTGTCTTGTTATTAAGTCAGGTCTCAAGGACGTCTGTGGTCGTTGTGTTTGCATGGTCTAGTAGTTCTAAATTCCGAAGTGATCAGTGACGTTCTTTACCCAGATGGTGACCGTTGTTGACGCATATTGTTTGTGCATTAAAGATGCCATCTTAGAATTAGTATTCCTCCATTAGACCTAGCAATAGTTATCTAGCCATGGGATCGCCTCTAGTACTCACCTGAAAATACTCTTTGCCAAGCGATAGACTATATATTGAATATAAGATTATGACGATGTAGTACTGGTTAGATCGACAGAATTTTCATAAACTCTGCCTCAGATCGACTGCTCGTTTTAACGCTAGTTGAAATTTAGGGGAAACTCGAATTCTTGCGCCCAAGGGGAAAAGATGCGATCTTCTTCCAGTGGTTTCGTTTACATATCGCCACTATAACTGAATTTTAACTTACAATAACAAGGTATAACGGCAAGTGTACTCACCTTTTACACACAAAGGTATCGTCAAATAGACTTTCTCTTATTCTCGAACTTGTGCGTGGTGTTAAACACCGTCTAGCTACTGTAAAACAATTTTTTTTTTCTTAAACCCAACTAAGCTTCAGTTTCCTGTGTCCCAGTTAATTTCCTGTGTCCTGTGTCAACTTCCTTTGTCCTCGCATAATTATCATAACTAAACATCTTTCATTTTAATTCATGGCTTTCTCTCGTGTACCATCTTCTGTTTACGTTTACCACCTGGCAAAACATTTAATTTGTAATTGACGTTAGTGACAAATCAAATAAATCATATCACTACCATAACGCTTCATCACACAGACCAAAGCGTTTTTCTGATATTAATAAGGCTTGGAAATTGTCATAGTAATGTCATTCTTATTCAAATACCTATTTTCAAATCCTGTTCCTGTCGTGAACAAATTCTAGAAATACTCTGGTGAATGCCAGACTATTTTGCTCGTGAAAGGGAGACACGTGGTTGAGAACAAGGCACATACAAAAAAAGGTATTGACCGCTCCAGAAACCCCGGAAAGACTAGGTTCTAGGTAACCAGCATGAAATAAGACTGATCGTTGTAAACATTCAGCCAATGACAACTCGTGCAGAGCCCAGTCTTTTCGGATTTCTGTCGCGGTCAGTCGGAGTGCACCAGATAATGTAATAGTTTATAACTAGTTAACCATTATTTTCACCAGGACATGAATTGACCGTTCTAAAATACAATAATTCACGAAGAAAACACAAAGGAAAATCATAACTGTGGCGTGTGTTGAAATCTGAAAAAGACACAATTGTTTTTCTCATTGAATTTCTTTCGGCTTCGAAAACATGAATTTTCACGTTGATACGAATATTATACCAGCGATGTGTATGTGACGGCTTGGTGTTGTGGTGTACGATATGTGAACTTTGGTCAAGCTCACTTTCTCAGAAAAATGTGTTCTCAAACGGGCATCGAATCCGTAGGTCTGAGGTCGGTATTTGTACTAATAAGAATCATCCTCAAGGTATTATGAAAAGATAGTTTCACAATTATGTTACACTGCTGAAGTCAACTGAGAAAGTTGACTCGAGTGGGATTTCAACTCGCACCTTCGGGATTCCGGCTTGCCGCTCTACCTGTTCAGCTATCGACTCTACAGAGATTCGATGCGACCTTTCATACAACTTAAGTGCGCGAGATATTCCCACGACAACTTAACGCTATCCATGAGGATGGATGTGCAGTGTTTCAAAACTAAAAACTCGCCTGCAATCTCTGTCGTTCGATAGCTCAACAGCTGGAGTGGCAGACCGGAATCCCAAAGGTACGAGTCCAAATCCCTCTCTAGTCAACTTTTTCAGTTGACTTCAGGATAAGGACAATTTAAAGTGTACGATAATTGTGAAAATATTGTACTACTAATAATAATGTTAACTATTAAATATTAACGTGTTCTGGCAGCGCACATCTGAAGCACGTATGTCGAACGTGCATTTCAGCTCATCATAGGAGTCTCAGACGCTCGTCAAGCTCGTTCTCTCAGAAAGACGATTTCTGAGCCCTGGACAGGAATCGAACCCGCAACCTTCTGATGACCGACGAGACGCTCCAACCACCGAGCCACCACGACTCAGATGGTGAGCTAAGGTGCAGGTCCGTCACATGCACTGCCCAAGCGGAAGTCAGGATATGATAATAACGTGCTTGACGAGCGTCCTCTGGTCGTCTGGTGTTTACCAAGTTCCGACATGAACCAACTTTGTGTTCAGCATTAAGTATTTCCATCATTATTATGATATCGTGACTTCCGCTTAGGTAGTACATATTACGAACCTGCACCCTAGCTCGCCATCTAAGTCGTGGTAGCTCAATGGTTAGAGCGTCTCACCGGTCATCAGAAGGTT
>JBAHVQ010171418.1:0-18533 GCA_036872915.1 Nanipora kamurai
GTTGTTGTTGTTGTTGTTGTTGTTGTTGTTGTTGTTGTTGTTGTTGTTGTTGTTGTTGTTGTTGTTGTTGTTGTTGACGTTGACCAAAACACAGAAATGAAATGATGAAAGAACCGATAGGTTTCTGGATCAGTAGATAGTCAAAAGGTTTGAGAAACTGCCGGAACTTAAGAATGCTTAAACAGTTAAACTGACATTTCGAGCGAAGGCCCTTCGTCGAACTGGGACACCGTGAGTGCCTGTCCTGATTAAACCCAAAAACCGCTTCGCCGGCGTAATATTGGTCCTGTGGTAAATGTTTGTTTAATTGTGACCACATCATCCTATTATTGTTGCTGGCAACGCTGTTTTCCTTTTCTTTAGTTATTATTCGCAAATGATCATTTTAAGGCACGTGTTAAATTTTAAAAGGGCAGAAATCGATGAATGAAACATACCCGCTGTAATGTTATTGATCGCCATCTTGGAATTTTAGATTTCGATCGCGTTTCGATCCTGGGACACTTCCTGGGACACAATTGTAATGTTAACGCGGTTTGAATTCAAGTTCAGTCTGGAATGAAACTCAATCCCGGTTCATGTAAATACCCTCTTAGATGTTAGGGTGAGATCTTTAGTTTCGATTGGGGCGTTTTTGTAACCTGACACCATCATTTTAATGACATTGGAAAGGGATTTACTGGTGAGCTGTGCTTTCTTTCCATTGACGCTTTGACAGCGCCTCATCCAGTGATTACGAGATCTGAACACTTTGATCTGAAAGATGGATGGAAATAGTTCTCTTATCGCCGCGATTGATCAAGGCACATCAAGCAGTAGAGTCCTGGTAATATATACGTCATTGTAATAACTCTTGAGATAGTTTTCTTATACATTAATATTTAAATATACGCTAAGTAAACAGCTTTAAAAATCGGCTTAAAACTCAGCTCTTTTGGGTATGAAGCTTATAATCTTGGGCCTCAAGATTTCAACGTCGCTTTCCATTTACATTTCGTATCAGTTCTACACAACTGGTGTAATAATTGTTGTGATATTTACCATGATCCCGATTTATGTGCCATACCTTGATGCTGGCTCTCACTTGGGATGAAACGTAACTGTGCCGGCATTCACGTAGCGCTAGATGTCGTCCAGCGATTAAGTTCGCTGATTGCTTACTGGGGTTTCAGTTAAATATCTAGTCATATGATAATGTTAATTAAGATTGTATGTATAACATTGTAAACATGGCTGTCAATAGCCGGTGGGGTAGCAGGGGCAACTGTTCTCTGCAACAAAAAATTCTAAATAACTTTTTAATATTGTTGCTTATTAATTTATTGCTGGTATTTACAAAATTAATTAACATCAATGTTCATGGAAGGTGTATACTTATTATGTCATGGAAGAGGTGTGGCATTATTTATAGAGAAACAATAAGCCAAGGAGCAGAGAGAAAGTTTAACCTTGTTCAGAAAGCTTGAATCAGAGTAGATTTACATTAGAAAAGGTGTAGCTTATGATTGTTAATGCCAGGGATATGACTTACTGGTGTAATTTTACATAAGAGTGGTTCATGTACATATATTTGACACTGCTAGTGCAGAAACATTTGAGCAATTATCAGCTTTTCTAACTTAATTTTTTTCCGTTTATTGTCAGATATTTTCTGCTAAAACTGGTAAACTTGTGACATTTCACCAAACTGAGCTTGGTAGCCATTATCCTCAAGAAGGGTACAGTAATTTTCATTAATGCATTAAACATAGTGTTATAAAGCATGACATGTGTAACAAGAATTGTAAAAACTACATGGCCATGTAATTACTTTACCCTATATAATGCACATTCTAGTTAGAGATGCCTAAGTGTGCATTCTTTTGGACCTATTCTGACTCCTCTTATTCCAAAATACAAAAACAAAATTCAAATGTGTTTTGATTGATTCTACAAATTTTTGGCTGTTGGTAATCTATACCTCAAAGCTGAGTAAAAGAAACACAATTCCATTCCTACTTTAAGCTGAATAGATCACAAAAGGACAAAATTCTGTATATTCCTATTCCTGTCCGTAAAGAATGCACCCTAACACTCACATATGTATATATTATGTGTACATGTCTATCAGGGTTAAAAAAATTAAAATTAAATTAAAAAAAGAAATTAAAAATTCAAAGGGCATTGAAAAAATTTTCATAAGCATTTAACCTTTTAACAGGCAGAGGTCATCCCTGTGAGGCTGTGACTAGTAAAATGGTTTGGCATTAGCCAGAGTAAAATAATTATATTATTATTATTACATTAGTAAGATATTTATTGTTATGGATATTTAACTTTCACAAGCAGTAACACCTCTATAAAGCCAAATGAAACCAAATATGATTTGAGCTACAAAAATAAACTGTGAAATTCAGTGCAAGTGATGTGTCTCTGAAGTCAATAAATAGTGAGTATATAATTATAGTTTTGCCTTTCCAGGCCAATACATGCAAATACTGGCTGGCACAATGTTGACTGATATTAGTAATTCTAATGAGGCTAGGTAACATAATATTCACATGATGCATCTTGGAATATGTGGCCAGAAGCTATTTATCATAATTATACTGTAAGGTCAACTCCTTTGCAGGTGACAAAGCCAAGTATTTTTATTGAATAGAGTCATGCAGAAATCCTTGCAGCCCACTGGTGGCAGAAGATAGGTTTGGTCAGAGAGGCTAAATTTTAAGCACCAAAGGGACAAGAAACCTCTAGGGGGTATGGGGCATGCTTCCTCAGAAAATTTGAAATTAAGAGTCTCTGAAATAATTTCCTGTGCTTTGGAGGAAGATTTTACAAAATGACACAATTTTTCCTCATGATTGTCATCCTGCAGTGATATGGAATTTTCAAAATGTCATATGCTGAAGAGGTATAAATATTCAACATATAATCGCTCTCACCTTCGGCGCTGAAGGCAGGGGGATGAGCCCCAGTTTTTTCCTCTCTTACAAAGTTGGGGGCTTTAGCCCCCAGCCCCCTGGTTCCTTTGCCTACCGTATGTTGCAGCCTGCTGCACAGATCTTCCTGAGCACAGAGCACCTGGCACAAACTTTTTGTAAAATAAGGATTTCACTTAAGTACAAAGGCTTCTTAAGGAATCTAAGTTATCCAAGTAATAAGAATGGATTACACTGTCAGGTGGTTTAAAATTATCGTACACCTTCAGAGCATGGTTTCAGTTAAATGAAATAGCGTCTTGAAAATTCATCGCACATATTTGAACAATACCTCATTTTAAAGCTTATAAAATTTTATACAAGTATACGCCTCCTGGCGACTTTTACTACAGGGTACTAAAGGGTGTTTTTCGAAACTTTCAAAAGAACGGCGTTGAGAACAATTTGTACTTGTCCTGTGAAGGAGTCCTATGAAGAAAACAGATTTGAAATTCATTAAATTGCACTAAAGTTGGAACTCCTGGAGTACCAACTCACTAGACTGGAAAACGAAGTTACGGAAAACTCGAGATTTTGATTAACACAAAACTTTTGTTATATTATTCAAATGGTAAACAGAAAGTGTGTTCATGTGGGAGCTTGGTAAATCTTCAGATGACTAGAGGACGTTCGTTAAGCTCATTCTCTCAGAAAAACGATTTCTGAGCCCTAGACGGGAATCGAACCCGCAACCTTCGTATGACCGGTGAGACACTCTAACCATTGAGCTACCACGACTCAGATGGTGAGCTATGGTGCACTCTAGGACATATGACGAACCTGCAACCTAGCTCGCCATCTGAGTTGTGGTAGCTCAATGGTTAGAGCGTTTTTCTGAGAGAACGAGCTTGACGAACGTCCTCTAGTCGTCTTTTTGTATGTTCTTATATAAAATTCCATAAGCTTTAAAATGAGGTATTGCTCAAATATGTGTGATGGATTCGCGAAACGCTAATTCATTTTCCGGAAAGCATGCTCCGATTGTGTACGATAACCTTAAATCAGCAAGGAAGTTAAGATATGGAGTGACCACATGAATGCCGTGTCTTTGTAGCCAATTAAATATGGACGGTGGGATGGAGGAGAGGAATCATGATTGGACAGACCTGGTGATGACCAGCATGGCCTGAGTGCTAAGCCCCACAACCAACCCTGGGCCTACTCTAACTTGTAGAATAATCTATTCGCTGGCACATTTAAGGGGAGACCATGCCCCCCTCATGTATTGTCTTTTATTAGAAATTTATTTACATAACGTCTGGTTGATACACTTGTTGCTCTTTAGAAGAGATTTTTCCTTCAGGATGGGCACAAAAGCTAATTACCAGGGTCATTGTTTCAAAACAGATTGGGTATAACTTTTTTTCAAATCAAGAACGAGAAGAGAGGTTCATAATTTTGACTTTAGAGTGCTAAAAATGGCCATCGTCCGCGGGCCTTCGCTCGAAGCGTCAGTTTAAGTATTCTTAAGTTCCGGCAGTTTCTCAAACCTTTTGATTATCTACATAGCCGTTCAATACTGCCGACGCAGCAGTCTAATTTTTTTATATCAGCGTTCGTCAAGCTCGTTTCCTCAGAAAAACGATTTCTGAGCCGTAGACGGGAATCGAACCCGCAACCTTCTGACCAAGACTTAGATGGTGAGCTAAGTTGCAGGTTCGTCATATGTACTGCATAAGCGGAAGTCACGATATCATAATAATGACGGAAATGCTAAATGCTGAACACTAATCTGGTTCATGAGGGACTTAGTATATATCGGACGATCAACCCTGGAATCGAACCCGCAACCTTGTGATGACCGGTGAGGCGCTCTAACCACTGACCTACCACGACTCAGATGGTGAGCTAAGGTGCAGGTTCCTACTACCTAAACCGAAGTTACGATATGATAATAATGATGGAAATACTAAATTTTAATTGTTTTTATCATATCGTAGCTCAATGGTAGTGCGCCATTGGTAGCTCAATGGTTACAGCGTCTCACCGGTCATCAGAAGGCTGCTGGTTCGATTCCCGTCTGGGGCTCAGAAATCGTTTTTCTGTGGAAACGAGCTTGATGAACTTTCATTGGTCGTCTGATAAGTACCAAGCTCCCACATGAACCAGATTAATGTTCGGCATTTAGTGTCGTACAATACACCAATTTAAAGCTAATTGATCAGAGAAGAAGGAAATGAAATCTAATTTTATGGAAAATACAATGGTCAACTGTTTTATTTACCAAAAGGAAAAATAATTATGTTGGAAAATTATATCAGTAAACTCATTCTACAGAGTGTAGAAAATGTAGATGTTTGCAAGCTTGGATAAGTACGATGAAAAGCTCGTTCTTCAAGCTTTGTTATTATCACTCTTACTATCACTCTTACCGCTGGACCATGAGGGTCGAGCCCTCATGGTCCAGTGGTAAGACAACTGTACCGGCAATCGGGAGACGCGGGTTCCATTCCCGTTGGGGAGCTTACAACTTTTCTGAGTTTTCACAAAGCTTGAACAACGAGCCTTTCGTTGTTTATATCCAAGCTTGCAAAACACCTACACTCTACGCTCTGTAGATTGAGTTTGCTCATAAATAGGATTTATATATAGCTGTTTTCATAGGTATAGTATTTACTGCATCATTCTTAAATTCTTTTGCTAAAGTGTCCCCAGTTAGTGGTTATATTGTAACTGCTATTTCAGAATGACACTCAAATAAAGGTTTTATTTATTATTAATTTATTTCACTCCGAAGAAGGTCCTCGGTCGAAACGTCAGTTTAATTCCATTTCAGAATTATCTTCAAGGTTATGTTATTTTCTCGTACAACAATCTCCTGTTCCTTTTTAGTGGTTTTTCCAAACATTTTTACTGTTTGTTATAGATGGGTTGAACAACATCCATTCGAAATACTATCTACTGTTCAGGAGTGCACGGAAAAAGTGGTTGAAAGCCTTAAAAAGCTAAATCTTGATTCAAAAAACATTAAAGGTTAATGTGTCATTTTGTATGTGTTTTTTATTAGTAAGAAACATATTTGAATATTTGCCTTAAAGGCAGATAGTATGTGACTGACGTTATGTACACATTTACATGCATATAAAATGGAATAATTTTTATTATTTATTGTCATTGTTTTATTTCTCCTTGTAGCGGTTGGAATCACTAATCAAAGAGAAACAACAGTCGCTTGGGACAAAACGACTGGTCGGCCTTTATACAATGCTATTGGTACCTTACCTTGACATTCTGATGTTTTGTTTTTTGAACCCTTAGCATGTAAAGTTTCCTAGATAATTCCGGCTAGGCCTTGCCAGAATATTTTTTTGAACGAAAGTGCACATTTTAGAGCTTAATCAGTGACAACTCTGCACAAATTTTACTAGGCTGTATATTACTGTATGCATCCAAAAATTATAGATTTTGCATAGCGAAGTCGCATAGTTCCCCCCCGTACCTTTGGGAACGCCTTTGACACTATCAGACCTTTTATTACAAGAATAGATCACCATCATAAGTGATTTATCGAACTTGTGGGAACTTAATATTTGAGGTTTTCTGTATCAGGTATCTTGCCATTATGGCTATTTAGCACAAGCGCTTGCTGCAAATCCTCAGTACAAGGGGGTGGTCGAGCCTTTCCTCAGGAATGTTTTTTCAAGCTTAGTTTAGTCTTGTTAAGAGTATTGTTGCATGGTAAAGGGTTCAAAAGAGTGAAACGTAAGACTAGTTAAGTAGACACGCTGTCAAACAGATCAGCACAGGTCAAACTTGAAATAAAATATCCAAATAAAATAAGCTTGCACGCTGTAGACACAAAACCTTCAGGGCCTGGTTGTTTGAAGGACAATTACCGTTAATCCTCGGACAAAATTTACTCAGTTCTTTTGTTCAACATGTTCTGTTTGATAAATTTAGTTAAACCTTTTTAGGATAAAAGCTTTCGATATTTATATGATATACGAACAGAAAACTTAACATTCTTTGCTATATTAGCTGTATTTCACTCTCAAAGTTTTCAGTAATTTGGTGTTTAATCTTTGGTGTAATATCCATCGTTAAACATTCAGTAAAATTAATTTTGTTGAATATATGATAACAGGTACTTCAGTTTGTAATGCAGTAATGTTTGTTTAAAGTGTGGCTTGACACAAGGACCAAATCGACTGTGGATATGTTTAAGAAAAAGTTTAACGAAGATGAATTGGATATGATTCGAGTAAGTTAATGACCACTGTGAGTACTTATCTTTTAATCTCGGCATTTAGTTTTCAGATGATAGATCTAACTTTTGTTTGTTTGATGAAGTTTCAAGACATCGTCATATAACGATATAAAGAGTCGATAAAGCAAATTTACTGATGAATATTTCATTCTAATTAATTTAAACATGTCATTCTAGCCTTTTGACGTGTTTTTATAATGCATGTACATGATTTGTGCTGGGGTTTTTTTTTTATAGAAGTCATGTGGTCTTCCTTTAAGTACTTATTTTAGTGCTGTAAAAATACGATGGTTGCTGGATAACGTTGAGGCAGTCCGACATGCTCTCTCACAAAATAGATTGATGGTTGGAACTGTGGATTCATGGCTCCTTTACGTTAGTATTAAGCCTTCCAATTTTTCAGCTATGGTTTAAGGCAACTCCTTATAACTTTTATTTTTACTGGTTCCAATCTGTACGGTTTTAATAAATTTATGAGAATTTCTGTCTCTAAAAGGAATTTATCGATATAAATTAAGTTCGTCTAATTTGAAAGAGCTCTTCAATTAGTATAGTCAGTCCTTTTACAACTTTTCGATATCTTTCTTCGTTTTTTATTTAATTTTAGTTTTTAAAATTTCTATTTGTTTGATATGCAAATGAGATGATACAGCATTTCCATGTATTGAAAAATCAGTTAAACCTCCGTAATTACTCAAATTTACTCAACTTGTAATATTCAGTGTCATGAACAGTTTTTACGTGGACAAATACAATATGTGCAATATGTACGCCACGCGATCATCTCTTAATCAAATGGAAATACTTCGAAAACGAAGAGAGATACGGAAAAATTGTAAAATGTCTTTATATATAATTTGAAAAGTTCTTTCAAATCAGATAAGCTTAATTGACTTTGCCATATTCCTTTAAAATAATTCGGTATGGAGTACGTCTAACTATTGAACAGGTATAATAAACATGAGATATTTGTCAAACTGTGCAAACTTCTATTGTTACCATATTAACAGTAGCGTCAGAATATGGGGATATTATCATGAAAATCATAATTAACACTCAATATCTTTGTTTTTGTATGGTGAATTTTTCTGAAAATTGGTAACAGGCTTGATATTTTGCTGAAAAATAAGAGGAAAAGTACAAGGACAACTGACGTGGACATTGCTATCGTGATAAGACTATGGAACCATGTTTAGTTACTAGTCCCTCATCAAAAATTACTTGAGGAAACCATCATAAAGGAATTAAAAATCTACAGTAATGGTAACTGCCGAGTATCGACCTCTTACTAACATAGAAATGGTAGCAAACAAGACGTCCAAGCGCTGAAACTATTATAACAGCCTTATACAAGCTTGACGTTGTTTGACAAATGTAATTTGGGCTGAAGAGAATACCATACACTGCTGAGAGTATGAATCCTTTGGGTAATTAATTACTATCAATAATTGATTATTACCTAATGCTCAACAGAAAGTTTGTTCATGTGGGTGCTTGGTAAATATCAGACGACTAGAGGACGTTCGTCAAGCTCGTTCTCTCAGAAAAACGATTACTGAGCCCTAGACGGAAATCGAACCCGCAACCTTCTGATGACCGGTGAGACGCTCTAACCATTGAGCTCCCACATGAACAAACTTTGTGTTCAGCATTAAGTATTTCCATAATATCAGCAATAGATTGACCTGGCGGGAAACGTAGTCTTGTGATAAATATAAGAGTCCAGCATAAAATACCTCCGTATTTTATGCTGGGCTCTTATATTTATCACAAGACTAAGTATTTCCATAATTTTTTTTTCGTGTCGTCTGCTTAGGCAGTACATATGACGAACCTGCACCCTAGCTCACCATCTGAGTCGTGGTAGCTCAATAGTTAGAGCGTCTCAACGGTCATCAGGAGGTTCCAGGTTCGATTCCCGTCTAGGGCTCAGAAATCGTTTTTCTGAGATAACGAGCTTGACGAACGTTCACTAGTCATCTGATATTTACCAAGCTCCCACATGAACCAAGTTTGTGTTCAGCATTAAGTATTTCAATCATTATTATCATACCGTGACTTTCGCTTAGGCAGTACATATGACGAACCTGCACCCTAGCTCACCATCTGAGTCTTGGTAGCTCAATGGTTAGAGCGTCTCACCGGTCATCAGAAAGTTCCAGGCTCGATTCCCGTCTAGGGCTCAGAAATTGTTTTTCTGAGAGAACGAGCTTGACGAACGTCCTCTAGTCGTCTAATAATTGATTATTGCCAACTATAATCCATTTACATGTTGCTGCTGTAAAGCTTGCCTTGCCAGTCAGTGGTAGTAATGTTTCAATTTGTCCTGTTATGAAATGCGCCATGTTAGCGTCCAGAGGTGGTATGTTCTGTAATAATAATGAGTTTCAGGTATTGTAGCACGTCTTGAACTTAACTCTTTTACCTTAAAGAACCTAACTGGTGGCGTGGATGGCGGATTGCACGTAACTGATGTGACGAATGCAAGTAGAACAATGTTAATGAACATCAAGACATTGAACTGGGATGAGAAGTTATGCAAGTAAGAGGATAGTCACTAACGATGTACCAAAAACTGTAAGATTAGAAAGCTTTGAAATTAAACAATTTTACAAAAGCCTTTTCGCACACGCAAAAAAATACATTGTCTAGTAGAAGTACAAACAGGTCTGTGTTTGTGTTGGTGTATTCGTGGACTACAAACATTTCGACGCAAAGAATTCATCATACAGTAAACTAGCGCGTATGATTTAGTAGTAGAATGTAAAAACCTGTCATTACCATAGTTAGATGCATGACCAATGTAGTGATACTAGTAATAACTCATAATGATTGGAAAACTGCATTACAGAAAGAATATTGCTGTTGGTGCTAACTACTATTCATAGTCACAATTAATTTTCTCTTTTATTTGAATTGTACGGTGCGCATTTTGTGATCTATAAATTTTATAGTGCACATTACTTATGGTCATAATTTTATTTTTTTTCAAAAACGTTCATTAAATGTGTTGATCATGAAATTTATGCAAATTCTAATGCAAAATATTTAAATCCATATCTGATACTCCGTACATAACAATAGTGTCCTCAGGGTAACATGAAACGATAAATTTACATTTAACCTACATTGCTGGGGTCAACTGAAAAAGTTGACTCGAGCGGGATTTGAACTCGCACCTTCGGGAATCCGGTCCGCCGCTCTACCTGTTGAGTTGTTGAGTCTACAGGGATTAGAGGCGAGTTATTATCTAACTTAAGTGCAGGAGATATTCTCGCGACAACGTAGCGCTATCCAACGAGCAGAGTTTGTCTGAACCTAATCTGACGTTTATGATAATTTGACGTTTCTGACGTTTAGGGCAATTGTAGTTGCTATTAGTTTGGTTGAAACATATTGAAACCGACAAGAAATTTATACTTTACAAGTTGAAGATCGTCTCAAGCAACAAACATCTAAGAGAATATGTTGAGCAAACATTGCAGTCTGTGAGACACAGTCTAGGTTGGCTATCATAAGGTTTATCTTTTGGATTTTTTGCAGTTCGTTTCTTTCTGTTTGCCATGCTCACAACCTCAAATACTCGAACAGAAAGACATGTTCGTTAGTGATTGCGACACTTCGAACTTAAACACCATGTACCCAAGACAATATGCCGATTTGAGTTCCGATTTCCACGCAAATCTTTTACTATTACACCTAAATGACAGGCAATGTTTAAATCTAAAGAACAAAAGAAAGAATACTTTAATTTAACGATTATGCTGGTTGTTCAACCTGTGCTGGCGCTCCGGGTCCATATTTGTCTTCGGCTGTACTTATATTTAGTATTTATGGATTGTTTCTACTTGGACTATTTCTTCTTTGGCATAATGCAGATTGGAGGGGATGGAGTCAGTAGTTATCCTGCCAACTGCGACCAGCCACGATGCGCAGCCCTGCAGGTTACTCGCAAACCAGTTAATTCCAACGGTCCCTTCTCCACTGAGACTCCAGCCGTTGAGGGGTTGGAGAAAGGATACCGTTGGAACCTCCTCCAGTACTGACTCCTACCCCTGAGAGAAGCTGCGCGACCTAAATACCACCCCAGTGTGGATTTACTACTAAGGACGTACAGTATATCCTTACAGTATACATTACATTACAGTAATATCGTGTCGTCTTACAACTGGACTTAATTCCTTACAAATGAACGTCTTTTGCAGTTACGTTTGTTCGATTGTATTTAGTAGGTTTCTGCATTGTTTCAGGTTGCGCCGAAAGCTTGCCAAAGAACACACAGCTGTTTCTCTGGAAGCGGAACATGAAGGCCAGGTATCTGTAAATACTTGAGCTAAATTCTTAGTAACCAGGGGGCTTTAAGATACAGAATATAGACATGCGTATTAAAAATAATCAAATTTAGGTGGTTTTGAAATTGAAAGAAGCTACATAAACGCATAAAAAAAGTTGTGTTAGACTAATATATCTTGATCATTGCTCATATTTAGTGACACGGCCGTTATTCTAATTTGTGTGTTGTACCTCATTTTTACAACTATAGAAAGTTAAAGTCAAATCTCGGACCGCAGTAGATAAAGTCTTTTTCAGGTAAGGTTTAGTTGTCCATCTGTAGTATGTTTAAAAAAACTGACTTGCATGCAGCATAATTGTTTTCTCCTGGACATGCAACAAAATGCAGCTGCTACAGTATACAGAACCACCTGAATGTACATATGCACGCGTACTCTCTGATCTGTTGCCGTTTCGTTTATATCTCTTTTCCACCGTATCAATCTGTAGTGTGTCCCGTATGTCTCTTACAACCCAACAAGCTTCAACCGTTCACTTTGATTAAGACTACTACAAATTACTATCTAATTTTTAATATTTTATTATGTAATAGTTTTTATTCATCAAATTTTTAATTAACTGTTCTTCGCATAGAAAGTGTTACAGAAGTAACCAGTGACACTTTAAGTATGGTAGTAAGAACGAATAGATTTTGCTTTTTAATTTGTCTTAACAATCCAGCACCGAATTCTACTTACTCACTTCCTGTGCTGTAGGAAAGTTGGCGATGCGCGAAAGCATGCTTTGCATTACGTAAGCGTATACAATCAAATAGATCACAAAAAATTGACATGTATGTTGTTTGAATTTTACAGAAATTTAGTCAAATTGTTAAAAATTGTGATTCCTGGATGGTGTACGCCAGAGGTATGTTAGCAAAGTCTTCTCGAAGTCTTCATGTACAGGTATTGACATTTTTCTGCTCAACCAGGACTTCTTCATTGAAGGCGAAAGGGTGGTCGTGGAATGAGCTTCTGGAAAATTGTCGGAGTGACATTACCCCCCTTGGCTGGGCACCAATAGAAACAAAGATATCTGTAGTAAATTCTACCTCGTTATTGTTTTTTACCGTTACTTTGTAGTTATTTTATTAATATGACTTTTTCCGGATCTTTCGAGATTTCCTATATATCGAATTTCTCGCTATACGGAGGTTGCAGTACCGAAAACTACCAGTTCCTTTTCGATTTACGTAGGTTTTTACCATTATGCTAAAAACTAAACTTGTGGGATTGATTTACGGTAGATGATAAAAGTTTCGTATTGTCCTTTGTAAATACGATATTGACTTTGACTAGGTTTTTTTCATTTAGCTGTACATTGATTATGATCATTTAGCTGTACATTAAACAGCATGATTTTCATATTGCTGAAACTTGGAAACAGCGCGTTTGTTGCCTGCTGGTGTGTAGCGTACGCAATTATAGTGATAACTTGATAACTATTAAAATTAGTCTTTCTGAAATTGTGGCCATCGAGATAGCACGAAGAAAACGTAATTTTAAGACAAGTATTAAGAGCGCAGTAAATAACTTTGAAAACAGATTCGACTGAAATAAAGGTAAGTGCACCTATATCAAACATCGTCATCATCTAACGTTTTGTTGCCTTTAGCGACGTTGCCAGAGTGTTTAGGTGTGGTTAGTGTTTAGAGCGTTAATATTTGCAGATTTTCAGAAATTACTCCCTCTAACGACGACACCGATTTACGGGCCGAACGCACGGAATATATCAATAAAACATGGTGTGAAACTACAAAAATCTTTTTGTTAAGAATTTAAAGTACCATGCAAAATTTCAAGGAACTTCATCAGAGCAGTTTGGCATCGGAGTAGAAACAATAAACGTATATACTTATACAGATTTAGCGGGGGTAATTTTTGTTAGATTATCCAGCGGTTAAAGTGAGATTAAAATTTAAAAACAAATGGATGCAAAAAAATTAATAGAAAAAGCTTAAGAGATTAAATATGAGCGGTGTGTCGGAAATGCTTGTGAATAAATAGTCATGAAAAGTGATGCTCTTAAACTCAATGTAAATGGACAATAGCCAAACCGGAAGACGTCAGAGATATCCGTAAAAGAGATTAAGTATCCTTTGTTACTTGCATGTAGGTTGGATAGAGACCGTCCTACAAAGAGAATGTCAATTTTAGCTTGTCTTTTTTGCGAATAAATTGTTTAATTCGAGATTGTTTGCTGGTCCTGTGGTCTAAAAGTTGATAGTCCCTTGAGAAAGTTGAGAAACCAGCTTATGCATAACTGCTTTCTGCTAATGCGCGAAGCAGAGAAGTGCCAAATGGTATAAACAAATTCAATATACGTAACATACTAAATTATCGAGTAAGTGGTAATATAAGAATCTGAGTCAAAGTTGTTGGTTATTAAACGAAGGCCCTTAATTACAATAAAGAAAAGCGTAAAGAAATTTAGTTGGTGCTAATTCTGGGGTTAAAATTTCGGTCTTATTATTTTTAATGCCATTATTACTGGCCAGTATCCGAGACTTCGTTTGAAGGTGTTATTTGTGGTACATGCTGTCATAAGTTACTGGATGATGCCAGTTAGTCGCATAACGCTAGAATGTAACAAGCACATCTCCGACCCAGTTAGATTACAGTTATCTTGGCAATATTTAAAGTCTAAAGACATTACACTGTAAAGGAAGATAACATCGTTGCGGAGCCACTATGATATTATACAAATAACAAGAGAAAGACTTGTACCGAACGGAGCATACTTAAAAAATGCAATTTTCGAAGCTGGGCTCGAATTTGTAGACTGTATTAGCTAGTAAAAGGGAAAGACAAAGAAATAGTTTGGTTGGAGTATTGGGGCTGAAGTTAACAAAGACGGACGAGTTTAAATGAGCTCTGAAAATCCGAAGCAAATTGCGGTTGAAACTTTGACTACTCTTTGGGAAGTACATTTCTCTTAAGCATTAGAGAGGAATTTAAAGCTAGGATAGATAAGCTAAGGTTACTGACAAGAAATGTAAATGATAAATGCCATAAAATTGAAAACTGTAGACATTTCTAAATGAGTTAGATGTCCAATTGCAATCGCTTCATCGACAAAGAAAGAGATATCTCCGACTAAGTTGAAGATTACAGGTCGGTTGTTCAACGCCTGGGTTGCTTACCCGAAGAATTTGTCCTGAGCAATGAATGGCGTAGTTAAATCATTGAACAACCGAACTTAAATGTTATTTGCCAAAGAAAACTACTCAGGAAGTATTTGCCTATCGGTGGATATTATGTTCGATTATTCAGTACTTAAATAGCACTAGTCACTTTTCTTGCGACATCAGTTCAAAGCTCGAATAGTTTGTCCAACGGATAAACTATCCGAGCTTTGAACCACTAAATCGTATAAGGGCGAAGTCTGGCGATAAAAATTTGAATTACAGTAGCTTTGGATTATTTACAGGAACACATTCGTCGTAATTATATTGAAGTGTCTGGTGTTCTTGCCTTTCCCTTGACAACCCGAGACAGCTTGTGATTGAACTTAGTGGCCATTAGGTATCTATGTTGCTGATGAACTTACCTCTACAGTACATCAGCGAAGTTTTCTTACGAATTTAACTTTTTTAGATGATTTAATTTGCACACTCTCATCAAAACCAGATCTGCTGGCGTTCAGCCGACACCAAGGTTTTTAAAATTTTTTCTAGCAAGACTGATTTTCTAGTTTACCAATTTGATCAAACAACTGCACCAGGAGGTGCAGTTAATATACAGTATCTCTCAAATTTGAACGCAATTTCATGGTCTGATATGAACCTTTTAAGTTGTTGCAAGAACCTCTCGTGGAGCTAAATCGGATGATGTGAGGATACAGTTAATAGTTGACGGGATAACTCCAATACTGCACCATAGATCCGGTTACCCAAAATAAATGAATATTTAGCATTTACACTCGGTCCCTTGAAATGATAATTATATATGGTGATGGAAATTTTTGAGTGTTAGAAACATTTATTTTAAGATCCAACCGAGATCAGTTAAGAAAAATTGCTACTCTAGCACCTACGGCAGGTAATCGAACCCGCGACCCTGCGAGTGTAGTGCAGTGTTCTGCCAACTGAGCTACGAAGGCCGTTACTGAGACCGTGGTCACAAATTCTGACACTCGAAAATTTCCTTCACCAAATATAATTATCATATTCAAAATAAACTCAGTCTTGTCGCGACTTTGGCAGCAGTTAACGCAAGCATTGAATTTCTCTTCATTTTATCCTTACGATGATTCTGAAATAGTTATGCTTTATTTGATTATTTGTAGTCTGGCTGTTTACTACTTGTGGCGGGCTCACTTTTAGCACGGACATACTGTGACCTGTGGATGATTAAAAATAATACGGTCATTGAAAGGTGTTGTACTGCATTTTATTTAATACTAGATATCCTTGTAGATGTACTTTACCTTCCCCTGTCAAAAGTACTCCCAAACAGTAAACTAAGGATAAAGCCAGACATTCGTAATAAACGCCACCATAACTCAGAAATATTGCCGCCAAAACTTACTGGTGCCTATTCAAATGCGTATTATCTACCAGATCCACCAAGCGTATCCCTAGATCCTTACCGCTACGCTACCAATCAGCGTTTGTCATTTTTTACTTACTGACAGCAAAGTGAAGAATACCGTTTGTAAGTTTCCCAGGAATTATTTTAGGAAACCGACGGAATAATAAGTTTTTGCAGTCGAATATTGTGCAGTTTTGCAATAACTAAAGTATCAAAAGTATCACATTGACATAAAGTTTCGGTCGGGAAATTTTCGGACGCATATACTGTCATTTCGGAAAAATTCTGGACTGTAATGAAGGAATATGTAAGTAAATCATATATTAGTTTTAATAAACACTAGCACAGCTTGAAGTTGGACGTAAAACCATAGTACACATCTAAACATTCCGTATGAAAAAAGATAACAGTGTTTGACGACTGGGTCAAGGTTAGGACTTGGGAAGTAATAACTCTAATCGTCGTGAAGCAGCATAGTGAATTTGAGTTTGCCATTTGTCAGAATACGCGAAAATGCCGATGGTTTTAGCAACAAATACTACTGCAGTAATGCACAGCGCCCCATCGGTATTACGAAGCGAAACCGCTTGAAATGTCCCGATTTCGGCTATGTTTACAAGTGTTGATGCTATGGTTTTGATGGGTTCATGGGCAATCCTAATTCCTTGGTTCTTTAATATTCTCGTGTGTTTTTCGAATAGACTTTTTACATATGGAAAACCAGATTTTACTTCCATATCTAGAAGGTCTATCCGAAAAAGTCACAAGAGTATTAAAGGATAAGGAAATAAGGGTTATCCATAAGCCCATTAAAACCATGGTATCAATATTTAGTAAGCCAAAGCACAAACCCGATCAAGCCTGTGAACTGGAGTAATTTATAAGATCACCTGCAACAACTGCAGCTGTGTTTACATCGGGCAGACCTCTCGAGCATTAGAAACCTGAATAAAAGAAAATAAGAGAGCGGTTTTAAATATGGATAGAAATTCCCTTTCGGCCGAACACCATGGCCGCACTCAGCGCAATATTAATTTTGAACATGTACAGATGGTTGATCGAAATGGGCAGTGACGTCAGAGGTTGTTCCCAGATTTATGGTATTCTACACGTCAATTGAATTCTGTTCATGAACACAGCCTTCCTTCTGCTGTATACTATTCTTAACTCTTAATTTTTCAATAATCTGTTACTTTATTTTGACTTTAATTTATTTTTGAATCTTAATTAATATGCCTGTTTATAACTTCTGACATTCCTCTAGTGATATTCTCGTTTGCTGATGAAAAGCATAATACCTTGATCGAAACGTCCATTTGTAAAGATTTTTATAGTCAGAGATAACTTTTTAAAGATATTTTTAAGCTAAACGGGATTCTACTTCCGCCCAAACACGCTTTCTCCGCTGTACAGGTAGTTCGGAATTCAAACTACTTCGAAGGCGAGCAGACATGCACGACCGGCTACAGTACTCTGTCCTGCGTGCTCGCAGGGTACGTTTTTGGAGTTGATGTATATGAATGTCTCCGTAATCGTAGTTTCTGTTTGGAGCCTCTCAAAACATATTTTCGACTTAAGAAATTACAGGATTTATATCTAATTGGTGTGTGTTCTTAATATCAAGTATTACCACATTTCTTGGTGTGTTGTTTCCCAAGAAATTTGAAATTTGCATGAGTTAACTTTTACCTGCAGCGCTCTCTTCCAATAATAATTGAGAAACTATTTCTGACGCCATTAACACGGCTTTGGAAGTTTTAGGAAAACACCGAATGGTCTATGGAGTGTTTTTGCTCAAAAAACAAGCTTGATTATCGTGAAATGTCAATTTAAACTGAGTGACCGCGTTCCGCATTTAGTAGGGGTGTTGGTGGCACAGTGGTAGTGCATGTGTCTCTCACCTCTGTCACTAGTGTTTTATTCTGTCTCCTTGCAGTTTTCTGGTTAAAGGTCCCTTGGTCGTACGTTTGAAGAGTGTTGTCCAGTTTGACACTACGAGACATCGTAGGTTTTCTCCGGGTACTCCGGTTCCTCTTGTATCAACACTGGATCTTTGAGGGATGGGTCTCACTGGACCTGTAGGAAAAACAGCCTAGTTCAGATGATAGGGTTATCCAGTGTAAATAGAAGTAACTTTTCCGTTTAATATATTAAATAATCAACATCTGATATTTCCAGGCCTGTGCATCTCGCCCCGATGATCGTTTAGCACATTTCGAAGTATGAAAATCAGCGCTCACCAAAAACACGTAGAAACGGCATCATCGTTAATTTTTTTTAGTAATTATACCCCTTCTACGATTCCCGCTTGATCCGACCATTAGATGTAGCACATAGATGATCTACATCTTTCATTTGTAATTTCCTTTCGGGTATAAGTGAGTAAATTTTTCTACAGTGAGTGAATTTTTACTTTTATATACCGTATAATACCATGATCGCCTCGTTTTCTATTGTTCTCATAGGGAATTTAAATCCCGTATTATCCTCATTACGCATGCA
>JBAHVQ010171429.1:0-18532 GCA_036872915.1 Nanipora kamurai
AGAAATGTTTTTCGAACAGCCAGTAGAATCTTTTGACTGGAAGTATTGACTATGAGATTAGTCAATACTGTGTGTTTACCCAACGTTTCGACACTCACGTCAGTTTCTGTAAATTTAAGTTCCGGCAGTTTCCCAACCCTTTTGGTTATCTAGAAGCCATTAATCCATGTTTCTACAATTGGACCCAGGTGTCTAAGCTTGTCTCAACGGAAGACAAATGTAGCAGTCTAATGCCAATGTTGCAATTTGATTGGCTACGCTACTTGACAACTACTGATGGTCGACAAATACAAGTAACAGCGAGTAATGCAGGAAGACGGGGTTTTTGGGCAAAAGACAATGCTAACTCGTAGATTTGTGGAATAAATCTGAATAACTAACATTAATTAGATTCTACTATGCAATCGGAAACTTCGTCAGGGCACCGTTTTCCTGGCATTGTCTTGCACATTCAACATCTAGATTTCTTATCTATAAATTCATTCTCTTCCATAAGAGTTGGTAAGAGGAGGCCCGAGAGTCGTACCCCGTAGTTTAAAAAGTGGTTGTTTACTGTCCCCTACTTCTTAAATGAATTTGACCCAGACTATGTTTTAACACTTTTCGTTCCAAAAACGTGGATCGGTATAAAATACTACCCTGCCAGATTGGTTGCACTTACAAAAACAAATTTATTGGCGGAGAATCAAAATTCAAAAGTCAGTTTGCTCACTCATAGCATGTGTACACTCAAACGGCAGACTAAACAAAATTAATTCCAAGCAGAACAGCTGCATTTGTTGCAGTTGTTCTTTTGTGATAAATTAAAAGTGTTACTCCATACTACGGCAAAATTTTATAAATTCTTAAAGCATAAACGATATGGAAACCCCTCAAATGCTTTCAAAATGATGGTTTTAGACCAAAAGTAATAAAAACACTAAAACTTAATTAATTGGCCACGTTGTTTGGAAGATTTTTCAAAGTTTGCAAAAACGCTTTATCTCAGCGAAATAAAGCGATTTGTGATTTTTCTAAGGTTAGAGTAGGCATGAAGCTGCAAATAACTGCAAGCTGTGCTGATCCTTCTAAAATGATGCTTTTTGGTGAAAACTGATAAAACAAATAAAATTTTACTGCTCGGTCGCCTGGTTTCGAGAATTCTTTAAAAGCTAGTTTATGGCTGTTGCTTGTGCTATAAAGCCATATTACATTTACTAAGGCTACAATTGGACTGAAGTTTGAAAATGTATTTGATCTAAAAATTTCGCTTCTTATTTACTTACCAAATATGTTAAAAGAGATATCCCAGCTGTAATTTCAAACATATTGCCATCTTCCTCTGACATACATAATAATAATACCAAGTATGCTGCCAAAAACAATCTCTATTGAATGGCCTCCAGGACTAATTATGGTCTTACAAGATATAAAACAATTGCTTCAAAAATATGGGAGAAAATATACTCTTCCAAATCAAATGTCAACCTCATACTATTTTCAAAAAGAATTATAAGATTTACCTACTTGATCATCACGCAGTCATAAAATCAAAATTTGATATAATTATTGATACTATTATTTTATTGTTATTCTACTGTACTATTATACTAAAATTATCTGATGTAGAGGTTTGATAGCACGAAGCGGTGTGATCTGTTTATCAACCCACACTGCTTTATCGTTTATGTTATTATAAATTTTGTAATGATTTTCTCATTAGTCTTCTCGTTGTAGTACCAACTCCAAAGCCTTATCTACTTTGGCCACTACACACTTTTTTAAATGTGTATAACTCAAATTTATTACTCTTCCAATTGTGCTTGTTTTTATTCCCAAAAAAAACTGTAAAAAATTAAATGGCATGAAAAAAAAATCTGAATATGAATCTTTGTCCTGCACTAACTTCACACCACGCAACGCCCATGTTCTCGTTTATTCGACTATTACAAATTTTTTACGCCCTGTGATAAATACTATTGAATTGATTGCGCAATTTCTCAGCGCAGACTCTTACCTTTCCACGGTAGGTCCATTAGATGACCAGTTTAACTGATTTCCTACACTTTAACTTGTAAGAAAGAGAGTCGACAGTGAACCAAGACTGTTACAACACAATGATATAAAAGTAGAGTGCTGTGTCGGCAGTATTGAACGGCTTGTAGATAATTAAAAGAGTTGGAAAACTGCCGGAACTTAAGAATTCAGAAACTGACGTTTCGAGCGAAGGCACTTCGTCGGAGTAAAACGTCAAGGGCCTTTGCTCGAAACGTCAATTTCTCCATTGTCAAGTTCCAGCAGATTTCCAACCCTTTTGATTATTTACAAACTGTTACAACACAGACAGGACAAGTTGGACAACGTCGCAATGTAGTCCCCCGACATTACCACTGAGAAGTTTTCAAACTCATGAAACGTCGACAAACACTTAACTGTCTGATTATGTGAGACGTAATCACGAGATATTCGTCCACAGAAAGCGTGCAGAATGTATTATTAATTTATTATTTATTTTTGCATTAATTTTTTCTTAAATTTCGTTCTGAACGTCAAAACAAGAAACGGATTCAAATATCCTATTATATTACCAAAACAGTGTGGGAACTTCCGAAAACATAGTAGTGAGGTTTCGAGGAGGCCCTTCGTCGGAGAGAAACGTGATCGAATATCTCAAGGTTTATTTTTAGTTAAACCTCCCCCGCTTCCTCTGCGTAAGTTTCACGTGGATCTTCAAAGATGCTTTCATATCTTTATAATCCATTGTCAAATATTACGTGCGAATTTATTAGAACGGGTCTTAATTACTCTTCGTTGTTTTTATATGTGGAGGAGATCCGCGAGGGCAGCATGCCACGCGTGGGTGTGTAGGCTACTCGCGGGATATTTCGTGTCACGCGATTAATTGCAACAAATAGGGCATCTCAGTTTTGAAACGATGATATACATTCTAGCCCAAAGCTAATCTACTATGGCATCAAGTTCCGACGTTCGTGGTGAATTCATAATCGCCAACAAATATCGTCTTCTTCGGAAAATCGGCAGTGGTTCTTTCGGCGATATTTACCTCGCTGTAAATCGAAACACTGGCGAGGAAGTGGCCGTCAAACTAGAACTCCAGAAATCGCGTCATCCACAGCTTTTGTACGAATCTAAATTGTACCGAATACTTCAAGGAGGAGTAGGGATCCCCGTAGTTATATGGTACGGGCAAGAAAAGGACACGTACAATGCTCTTGTGATGGAACTTCTCGGACCAAGTTTGGAGGACTTATTCAACTTCTGTTCTCGCCGCTTCACAATGAAGACAGTCCTTATGCTGGCGGATCAAATGATTAGTCGTATCGAATATGTCCACAATAAAAATTTCATTCACCGTGACATTAAGCCTGACAACTTCCTGATGGGTGTTGGAAAATCATGCAACAAGGTTTATTTTATTGATTTTGGTTTGGCGAAGAAGTACCGTGATAGCCGAACACATCAGCATATTCCCTACAGGGAGGACAAGAATTTGACTGGCACCGCTCGATACGCAAGTATTAACGCTCATCTAGGTATTGAGCAGTCGAGGAGAGATGACCTGGAGTCCCTGGGATATGTTCTAATGTATTTCAACCGAACGAGCTTGCCGTGGCAGGGGTTGAAAGCTGTGACAAAGAAACAAAAGTACGAAAAAATTAGCGAGAAAAAAGTGTCAACGCCTGTCGAGGTTTTGTGTAGAGGATTCCCAGCAGAGTTTGCTATGTATCTGAACTATTGTCGTGGACTGGACTTCGCAGATATCCCAGATTACATGTATCTACGGCAACTGTTCCGCATTTTGTTCCGCACTCTTAATTACCAGTATGATTATGTTTTTGACTGGACAATGTTAAAACAGAGAGCAACTCAAGGTGCACTATATCCAGTGTCAAGAGGTGCTATGAATGTACCGGTTGACCCCAGAGCAGGAATGTACCATGGAAGCCATCCCAGAGAAACTGGGCAGGTACCAAGCAATGTTAGAGAAAATGGGGGGTATTTGGTTACTAATTCAAGAAGTGGTGGTCACACTTCCACCAGTCAAAGATTTGGCCATCACTTTGGACCATAGATCCTTTCAAAACAGAAAAATAATTGGGGATTTGCCAATGACAAACCATGATGTATTATTTCACATACTATAGTGGCATTTGACATAACCAATATTTGTATGATAAAATAAATTGCTAAATGAAATATTGCAATTTACGACAAGTTACTTTAACAATTCTTATACTCGTGGATATGCCCATTGCCATTGATACTCATAACAACAGAATTTAGCCAGCACTAAATATGAATAGCTGGATAAAATCACATAGGCTATGATCACCAGAGGTTTTCTTTATGTTTCCTTAACTGGTTTTTATTCTTCCCTTGTTGATTACAGGGAATTGCCAGCTGATGTAGATCATCTGAGACAGTCCTTCGATTACAAATTTTAACCCAAGTCCTACATTGAATTCACTCAATTACCCTGTGTAAACAAAATATCTGTTAAAGTGTGCTGGTTAGTAAAATTATGTGGCTGAAGTATATATGTATTTATTTGTCAGAATCTTCAATCTGAAGACCAGAACATTGATCTGAAGCCTTGGTTCACAAAGTATACAATATTGTAGAGTACTGGGGTAAAATTAGTGCCAGTTAAGGAAGAGTCGGAAACTAACCTTTTAACTCACTTGAATAATTTAGCAAAGGGCAAAAAAATACCAACTATCTAGCTAAAATAACATTACTATGTGCAAATTTACCAAATACTGAAATACCAGTGATCAATTAGCTAAATTTCCTCATGTTTAAAAACTGCTGTGTGTACAGTTTTATTTTTTGTGCAACAAATATATGTACCATGGCAGGTCAACTGCTGCATGTTATTTCAGACCAGCAAATCATTTTAAATATTGAAATACTAGCTGGTGCATTGACGTTTGTTGAAGCTTTTTTTCACAGATATAAAAGTAGAACGCTGTGTTGGCAGTGTTAAACAATGTGTAAATGATCCATTGAAAACTCAGAATTAAAAAATGTTAAGCTGACATTTTGAGTAAAGCCTCTATGTTGGAGTGAAACTCTAAACAAAGGGACTTTGCTCAAAACATCTGTATTTTTGATTATAAAACTCATTAATATTTCATGCAGAAAATTGAAAAGAAATTAAGATTTAATAAGTCTCTATGTACCATGACACAGAACTGATTAAATAAACATCAGTTCTATATCACAGTTACAAAGTTAACACTAGTGTCTGTATCAACCAGTTTTGCAACAGCTCTTGCACACTAAAATTGAACATTTACTGATATAAATAACACATTTTAACTTTCCTTTCTACTAAATATTTATGATGTAGTGATAATGGATGTTCTGTAGTTTACAAAATGAGTGGCTGTTCTGTATTGGGATATAAAAACACTTGGCATTGCCTTGTGTCTGAATACCCCGATACAGAACAGCCACTCATTTTGTAAAAATTACAGTTACGCTTTTGGCAATCCGTTAACCCTTTTGGCCTTCTTTCATAGCTTGGACTAGGTTGTGACAATTGGCATGATCAGCATGAAACATCAGAGTAAGGAAATTACTGGTACTAATAAATAAATAAATAAATCACATTCACTGGCAGTCCTGCATGTACAAGGAAATTGTATACACAATGCAAACAACAGGAATCATTGTGTTTGTCACGTTTGTAGGTTTTGGATTTTTATTTTCAAAAAATATTCATACCAGACCTTTCACAAAATATAGTAAGTAAATGTAGTATTAAAGCTAACCTGATATGTTAATAATTTTGAAGAAAAAGTCACAGAAAATTGCAAATGGTGTAATTTAGTTTTTGCTGTTTGGGTAAACCAGCTAGTGAAACATGAGCACTAATTTTGAACCATTGATTACTGCTGGAGAAAATTAAGGAACAACAATTATAAGTAAAAATAACCAGGGTTAACTCTCCGTCACCCCACCCCAATCTTTAATACTGGTTACCCCTGATGAGCACTTTTTGAATGTTGGCACCTCTGAGGTTATCAGATCTGAAACAGCTAGCAATAATTGAATCTTGGTATGTCTTTGTACATTTGGTCATCTTAATCTTACATGTAGTTGACACATGTATGTACACTGTATACTCTACATAAACTCTTATTAAAAGAAGGTTTAAATGCAATGTTGTGTGAATTCATTTTTAATACCAGTAGAGGTCACCCCCAAAAATTACACCATCAGATGTCTTAACTCAGGATGTCTACCGGCAGTTCTTGAAATTGTTTTGTGGTTTGCTAGAATAGGGAGCCATACTGACAATAAAAGGAATATAGAGTTTAACTCAAAAAGTTTCTTTTTCCTCTACCACATACATCCAAAACTTAATTGAACTTGCTAAAGCATGAAACGTTTCCTAAAGTTTGCATATTTTCATCACTGGCAGTGTTTTCAATGTCCAGGTAAGTCTAGTTTTCATTATACAAAGTGCTGTAAAGGTGCACGTTTCACAGGGATGCATCAGCCCATGGTATATTAGCTTTCTCCCAAAATGCAGTTAGTAGTGATTCAACGTCCATCTCAATTTTTCTCAATACCTATCTCAGAACTGACTAACAGCACTTCACACAGATGAGGCTGGGACTTATTCACCCATATCTCGTAAGTGGGACTGATAGGCCTCCAACAAATTTCGTTCGCACATTTCGTCAATTAAAGATTTTTGGTGGTTTTATCTTTTTTCTCGAACTGGCAATTCTCAGTCGTAAACTAAAGATGTAGGTTCTAACAATCTTAGCCGAAGAGCAAGGGTACACAACGTTAACTTGGTTCCAAAAGTGGCCACATACCTCATCAACAGTAGTTGGGTGAGTCTTACTACTTATCCTAGGCCACGCGTAAAAGCGGTTTTCCTATTGGTTGGTTGCGAAGCTGTGGGGTTTTTCCGAAATCACCTGCAGGGGCCAGTTGTTCAAAGGACAATCATCGCTAATCCTGGGTTAAAATTTAATCGGCTCTTTTGTTTGGCATGTTCTGTCAAGTGATTTAAGTTCAAGCTTTCTAGGAGGATACCTTTCTGCATTTATATATCTGAACAGGAAAGTTTAAAAGTCCTTTGCTAGATTAGGAGTGTTTGATCCACAAAGTTTTCACTAATCCTGGATTAACCTCATCGCCTTTTGAACAACCGGGCCCTGACGTATTAAGGTGGTGAGTTTAGGGGCGCTGGCAACTCACCGAAATAACCTCGCTCCCCACGGTGCGTTATTTCCAGACCAAACCTCCCTGCAAAAATATTGCCCCCTTTCTTGAGTGGTCTGGCTTTTTTCAACACCGATTTGTTTTTAAATGAACATCCAAGACTAGAAGAAAATTAAGAACGAGAAAATAAACCAAAGTGCGGAAGTGTTTACTTTCAGGGGCGGTTAGTGGACAACAGTTCGGCGCGACAGAAAATTAAAGGAGTGGATTACTCTCTTTCCCAGTTCCACTTTTCCCTTTACTTTGCTGAAAACAAGACCTGGCTGCCGCCCGATTGGCCAAAAATCGCTTCCCACCAGGTTTTACTCAAGCCATTCATAGAATTTTCGTATACATCTGCCATGCATCCAAGTGGTCTCAGAGTGCGGGAAAAGCCCGTCTCAGAGACCTTAGATTTTAAAAGATTTCCCGGTGCAGACCACCGGAACCCCCCACGAAGCTCCGCCTTTGGCCTCGATCATGTTTGATGCACTAATACAAAATTCCTTTATACGGGCTCAAAATGCAATTTTGAATTGAATGAATTGAATTTCTTAATGACGTCGGCCTACACATTTTCGAGCGACTATCTAGACTAGCGTACTACCACAAGCCTACAATTACTGTCCGGAGTACAATAAATAAACTTCCCAGACTGACTTGCAAGTATGCTTGTTATAAGGCATAGCATTTACGTTTAGGTGTGGCTGCATCGCGAATCACGCAAAAAGCAAGATTTTACTGCACCTTCCTGCGCGAATGCGCGTGTTTCACGTGCGATTATTGACAGGAATAATACTCCCATCAAAATCACGCAAGAACCACGCGCATTCGAACAGGAAAGTGCGTTAAAACCTTGCTTTTTTTGCGGGATTCGCAATATGTGGTCTTTCCTCTTTAACGAATAAGCAGAAACAATCCATTTGCTTGTTCCACGTATCGTGAATAGGAGGCAAAAAGATGAAAAAGGAAAACGTAAAAAAATGTCTCCTTTGTGTGTCGCGGTATTATACTCTTACAGAGTTTTTGATACAACATTTTAGCTTTACCAAACCACTGAGTGCTTCGTCGGCAGTACTGCTTGATAGACAACCAAAACGGTTGGGGGAAACTGCTGAAACTGACGTTTCGAGCGAAGCCCTTCGAAAAGGGAGTTTCCTTTTATGAAACGGGGCGTTTCCTTAGAGTAAAAAGGGCGTGGTTTGATATTTTCTTTTGGTAGCCACCATCAGGTCATATTTTTCACCGTCTTTCGCGGCTGGCGCTAACACTAATCTGAATAACCTATTTACAACTGTCACATTAATATGGACCGTCTTCATAAAATGGCAAGTTTAAATTGTAAAGTTTAAAATAAATAAGCAAACTACATAACCTAGTATTTCAAAATTCTGATTAATATTTGTATCTTTCCTCTATTTGAAAATTTGTTTATTCATTTCGTAAACAAAAAACGCTCACAGTGTACACGAGGAGACAGTTACCACCATAGTGATCCCGCAGTAGATACATATACCCCAAGCGTAACCCATCTTTTGTGTTTAGATACGGTGATTCAAACACTTGACTTTCGAATAGCTACTGAATGGGCAGGTAATTCTTCTTAGCCACTGACGCGTTGCCTAACCTTTGTTTTTTCGCCTGTATATAAAAATATAGGTTGTAATGAACAATTTAAGCCATTTTACCATCTCTGTAAATCATCCGAATTCACGTGGTTGATGACCGCATTAAAAGACTCGGGGAAAATTACTTAAAACACCCGTAACTTCAACACCACTTGCGAAAAAACAAGTTAGGCACTGAGGTCGGTAGATGAGAAAAATTCCCTGGCTAAAACGCCCACTTTTTGTTGTCTTTATTGTGAAGCGAATTGGGTTTTGCCGGGTTGATCTTCTTAAGATTGGGTTCGCACACTGTGATTTATTAGGCCGATTTCGGCCTTCGATGCATGTTAGTTAAAGAGAGAAGTCGTCACCAGAATACTCTGCGGGCTCGAATTTACCTGCTTTTTATTAATTACCATGAACCTAAATCAGAAATCGGCCCAATTAATCGCAGTGTTAACGTGCCTTAAGCTGGTTTCTGAGTGGTAGTTGATGATTTTTGGAAGAATCGCTCTCTTCATCTAGTGTCATAAAAGTTAACAGCTTTTCATCTGCCGTTATTTATTGAAGAAATACCAAACAGATTTCCGTGACAGGATACTGTGAAAAGCTAAAGAAACACATGCCAAGCGGCCCACGTTTTTCCACGCTTTTCGCACGTCTTACAACATCCCGCGTGTTTATATCACGGTATCTATAAAACAGAAATCTATTTTGATAACTCTTATAACCCGCGCGGCTGGTTTTGTTTTGTTGTTTAGGGAGAATATCCAGCATCCTCTGCACAACCAGGCCATGCAAAGCACAGTATACTCTGACATTCTTCTCCAGTATTCCCTTTAGCATTACATGGGGAATCTTGGGGCTCCCTCGTGCCAGGGAAAGGGTTAAAATCCCACAATGTCGGCCATGCACAACTTCTCGTAGGAAGCCACTGGAAAGTGGTTTCCCAACGAGAAGGAGTAGCATTCTATCTTCCCCAGATGGAAGCCGTCCTGTACCAGGTGTCCTGAAAGCAAGTCGGCGATTTCAAACTTCACATCCGACGTTATATAAGAGAAGTTCTTGTGAGAACTTCACTGAAATACACGCACGTGTTACCGTCACTGTTTATCAAACTTTGACCGGACCAAAAACGTAGGACCACGATAAACAAAGAGAAAGCGGGCGTCCTTGGACGTCGCTCAGCCGACATCCCACATTACTTAAACTTTTGGCTGTGTACTTAGTCAAGCCTCGCCCATGAGCAACATACACCTCGTGGATATGCGACTTATGCAATCTTTATGCGATAGATTGTTTGTAACCAATCCCGCCTTGATGCCACGTTAAAACCATCAGACGAAATGCTTAACACCACTGTACCTCACATATCGATTTATTCAAGGTCCATGTAATGGCTTATCGGAATATGGAAATGATTTTCAATGCAGTGGATCATGGGTAATCAGAACAAATAAAAAAGGAAAACATGATCCGTAACCACCACGGGTCAGGTACTTCTTTTGAATTTTGTTCTGATTAATCATGACTCTCCTAAAGGGCTAAACTCCTCTATTGGTCACAGTACAAACTATTACACTTCCAAAACAATCAATAAAACTTCAGACACAAGCACTCTTTGCTCGCAGTAAAACATTTAAACAGTAAAATATAATGCCAGAACACAAAACATCTGACGCGACTCCTAGAGGATTCTTTGACTTGTAAACAAAGTATGTCCTATTCAATGGTTGTCCAAAGCCAGATCGCACGTTGAAAAGACATTTGTATATTGTTTACGACGTGGCGTAAAAGTAGGTCGGTTGTTTCTGAAGAGGATTTGAGTGCGAGAAATTAAAAGTTCTGTTCCTTCGGCCGTGCCGACAGTTCTCTGGGAAGAAGAACCAGAAGTATATTCCACAACGTCAACATTCGGTCTCGAAGTTGATGTCGAAGGAAAACAGTTTTGAAACAGGCTTAAGGAATTCATACAAAAGTTTCGGTAACCGATGAGTACTTTGATTAAATACAATGGAAATTCCTGCTGAATCTTCCTGATGATGACTAAAAGATAGTCGAAACGTAGTAAATTAATGATATCTATTTACGGAGTTTCCATTGTATTGTATTGCAATTCATACAACGCCTTCCACATTTCAGACTGTAGATAGCGTTTTCGCTATCTATCTTTCGCTATCTATCTATCTTTTCGTTCATATTCCACACTGAACACATCATGTAAAACGGACGAGTAGTGGACGTTCGTCAAGCTCGTTCTCTCAGAAGAACGATTTCTGAGCCCTAGACGGGAATCAAACCCGCAACCTTCTGACGACCATCAGAAGATTGCGGATTCGATTCTCGTCTAGGGCTTAGAAATCGTTTTTCTGAGAGAACGAGCTTGACGAACGTCCACTAGTCGTCTGAGATTTGCCAAGCTTCCACATGAACTAAGTTCGTATTCAGCATGATTAAATATCATGTAAAACTTTCGGGACTTTTGGCCGAAGACACCATAATCCTGGTTTGGAAGACGATTCAATTTTGACATAAAAGGAGACTGCTGCGTAGGCAGTTTTGAACAACTTACAAAAAAACCAGAAGGGCTGACAAACTGCAGGAACTTAGGTATGGAAAACCTGACGTTTCGAGCGAAGGCTCTTCGTCCGAGTGAAACGCACAATGACAAGAGAACTAGGTGGTGCTTTTATAGAGAAAGAAAAACATGTGACACCTAGTTCTCTTAGTTCTAGGTCATATTACGTTTTACTCCGACGAAGGGCCTTCGCTGCAAACGTCAGTTCTTCTGTTCCTAAGTTCCGGCAGTTTCTCAATCCTTTTTTTTTCAACCGGTTTTTTGCAAGTCGATTCAATTTTGTGACTGATTTCCGAGTTTTTTTCCACATACGGGAATTCGAGTTTCAACATCCGGGATTTTGTGTTTCACATTGGTGTGTGTTTGTTTGTTTGTTTGTTTGTTTCGTCAAATGTTTTTTGTTCTAGTATTACGTTTTGCGTTCGCGAAATGTTTTACTGCACGAGCAGCGAGTGTTTGTTTTTGAGGTTTTATCGATTGCTCAGAGAGTATAATAGTTTGAGTTGTGACCGATATGTTCTCTGTTTGAAATGTCTTTATTTGCGGTTGCCCTGGTGATCCACAGTATTATTGCAGCAGTTTTAAAATACATCCCACACCAATGATCAATTCTTCGTCAGCTTGCATGGCGGTAAATATAATTCAGTACTATTTGTGGTATATACGACGTAAATTTATTATTAGATAATCGTTCCGTCGACTCGGAGGTTGATGTTGTGATGATGTCCGGGACAAAAGCTTAGCAGATAAATTTATATGAAGCATAACACAAATAGTGCTGAAATAAGTCTTACACTAGCCACAGAGGTTTTGCCAGTTGATCAACAGAAAACGTTGCTTCTGCAAAAAAACCTTTGCTAAGTAGATTTAATCACGGTAAAATAACCCAAAATTGCAGCTAAAAATAATTTGGTAAAATTCTACTTATTTAAACATGTTTTGTGGGCATGTAAGAGGCATAGCAATTTTTTTCAACATGATTTAAAAGACCATCTGCGTTTTATAACCATTCGTTTAATTTAGCATATTACATAGCGAGAGAGTCTCCTTGCAAATATCTTTCTACCCTTCAAAGAACGTCGGCAGCTCATTTCCCAGTATCACTTTCCTCTCCAGACCTTGTTCACTTATGGCGGCCATTCGGATGACTCCTCCAGATGATCCATCGCGTGACATGGCTAAGGCGACAGCTGCGAAATAATAGGTCAGGGGACTTTAGAAGCGGTATCCAACGCCAGTCGCACCGGTATCATACCGTGAATTTCAAGAAGTTAATGAGTTTTAAATTTAATTTACTAAATAGTCCCGTTTTTTCAAGTATCTCATCATCGAAAGTTTAGATGATGAGATATACATCATGCCAAACGCGTTCCCTGAGAAAAACGATTTTTGAATCCCATACAGGATTCGAATCCTCAACTTCTGATGGTTAGCTCAGTAATAACATCAAGCTCCCACATGTACCTTAGCTCACCATCCCAATAGGTAGCACACATGACGAATGTGCACCTCAGCTCACCATTTGTGTCTTGGTCTGGGTATTGGTACCTCAATGGTGAGAACTTCTAACCAGTCATCACAAGGTTGTCAGTTCAATTCCCGCTGGGACACGAAGTCGTTTTTGTGGGGTAACGACCTTGACACAGGTGGAGCCAGAGTTGGTGAAATGCGGGGCCCAAACTACGAGTCACACGAAGCTTTTGAGATGACTCGTTAGTACCCATGGCGAAGCTTCATGTTTGCACGAGGGTAGGTTCCCCTCCTGAGGAAGTTCTTTATAGTTTTTAACCAGTATTTCAAAACATATTAAAATTTATCTTTTTAAGTTACGTACGATGGAATACGTATGCCACTTAATTCGCAGCTCTTTCCTTGTCCTCTAGATTGGATAACTGAATATGGCAGATGGTTACACTGCAAAGAACGTAACCATTTTTGTCGCACACTTTATGAAAAATTATTGCATTTTTGAAGAGTTTAAAAGAGCGGGTGGGCACCGCCACGGCTTGACCAACGTTACATGTCGTCTGTGATGACACCAAGCTTCTTCACGCACACATTTGTGTTTAAAGTGTATATTACCCACTAAATTTTTTTACTCAAAAAAGTTTAGACATTTCCCATAGAAATATTTTGCACATTTTGTTCTACTTTTCTCCAAATCCAGCAATTTTATGGCCCGTCAAATTCATGAAAAAACACCGCCACTTTGATGCACAACCGAGCTTGTGAGGAAAATGGGACGTCATAAACTAATTTACATGGCGGTCATTCTTTGCAAGTAGCCATGTAAATTACTTTGTGGCGTCTAAGTAGCGTAAACCTATTCTCATCACGAGCTCGGTTGTGTACCAAAATGGCAGTGTTTTTTAGTGACTATGACGGGCAATAAAATGCCTGGGTTTGGAGAAAATCGAACAAAATATTTCTTGGGGTAATGTGTGAACTTTCTGGAGCGAAAAGAAATGTTGGGGTGATCTGTACTTTACAATCCAGGTAACAAAATAAGTGCTGTTGAACTTAGATTAATATAGTCTAACCGAGAGAAACAATAGGGTCCTATTCATAAAGGAAAAAGCCGATTTGCCGTTATCCGGTCTGCTGAAAAGGCGTTAATGCATTTGCCGGTCCGTTGCACAAAAAAGGTTGGGAACCGTAGATTAAAGTGTACCGCCATACGCTACTTAATACATGTACCAGCACGTATGCATTTTAAGAAATGAAGCACGCGGGAAAAAAAGCTAAAACAAAAAAAAAAAAAGAAAAAAAAAAAGAAAAAAGCAATTCAACAATTCTACTTTAAAGACTTACCATTGGCTACAAATTTAAAGCATTCTTCCTTGGTCATTTGACGTTTGTAAGTGGCGTCACAATGGCCATAAATGTAACTGCTACCAGAGCCTATAACAAACATAACCCAGGCGGAAAGCGTAGTTTAAAAATGAATATAAGTGCCCAGCAAGCGATTTTGAAAAAAGACATAATAAAAAGAATAACATTTATTTGCTGACGTAAATAATAAATAAATAAATAAATAAATAAATAAATAAATAAATATTATTCTTTTTATTATGTCTTTTTTCAAAATCGCTTGCTGGGCACTTATATTCATTTTTAAACATAACCAAAACTTACACCTTCAAGCACTCATTCATATTGTCACGCCTTCATCACCTGGGACATGATTTCAAATAAATGAAGCATTAACCACAACCTTTTATGATTCACAAGATATAGATCAGCTTGGGAACTAATTTTGTCACACTGTTACGCGAGGCATTAATCTTCAAAACGTTTCACAGTGGTACTAAAAACTTTTCACTAATTGTGATAGGGGGGATTCCCGGTATTTGATTCACTATGGGAGCGGACGACTTCTTGCGATGTTGGACCACAGTCAACGAATTCGCACCAAAAGTTTTTGGATTGTTAGCACCCAGGTTTTATCCGTTTATTTTCTTTTGTTTAATTTTTTAAAAACCAAAGAAAGTTCAATGAACCTTAACTAAAGTTAATGAAAAAGAAGAACATGTCATGTAGTTTTTCATCTGGGCTCCATCAACAAATTCTGCAGAATTTAATTCGACATGTAACTGTAAGTGCTTTACGGCGACGAAGAATAAAATCTGTTTAATTCTAAAAGTTTACTTGCCATAATATCAAGCTGTATGTTAACACGAAAGCTAAAAGCTAATATTAGAAAGCTTACATCAAATATCATCCCACCAATATCAGCTTTCGTTCTTGGTATTATAGTTCAGTTGGTAAGACTAATGAAGTTTTTCACCAAATCATTCAAGCACAAACTGTATCGAGTCCTTGTAACTTGTACTGAAGTCATTGGTCTGAAGTCGGGAGAATCTGTTCTTTTTTTAAAGTTGATCGTCCAGCTTAGAGAAGTTTTGAGAATGACTGATTGTGGCATTCACTGATGGTTCAACCGCGTCAGCTGTGGCCATCATCAGATTCGAATGGTGGTCTTATCGTCTCAGCGGCGGTCGTCGTTTTCCAACAAACCGTCAGGAAGACTGGTAGTCGTGTTTACTGACGTTTAGAACGCCCCAGGGACAGTCATCTTTCGACTTTAAAAGATGATTGATTCCCCTCATGACATGCTCATGGCTACTCTAACCTGGAAGATCAACTTTCACAAGTAATCTATTCTGTTGGGGGAAACCAAGATGAGTAAGTAAGCAACCAATGAAACAAATAAAAAAAAAAAAACAAAAAAAAAATAATGCGAAACTTGCAAGCAATCATTACTAAGCAACAAGAACATTACCATGCAACAAACAAGAAACAAAATCAGGCAACAGAAACTAAAGAAAAAACAGACCAACCGATTAACCAAACACGGACTCGACCAACCAACCAACCCATCCACTCACCATACAACCAAAACTAGACATAACCATAACACTAACACAGTCATCACAATGACAATCACAAACCCAAAACAAGAAAACATAGTATCAACCACACATTGGTAACTGCAAATTCTGTCTTACCTCCGATGGTGAATGGTTGTCTCATGCACATTCCTCCAAGCGGAATGGAATACACCTGGAACAAAAACAATCCACTATCCCTTAATTTTCAATAAAGCTAAAAGCAAGAATGTGGCGGTTTCCTCAATACAGGATACCAGATTCATGATTCAGAAAACTCCAACACTGTCCTATGCATATTTGGGGAAATTTTACATCTTAGCCAATACTCTAGGGTAACCGCGTAATACCTCATGTCTTTCTCCGCTCGGGCGGAGTAGCGGAGTAAAGAGTCTGGATTTGAGATTGACAACCGGATAGCTGACTTTACACGATACCAGACCGACTGGTAGCGAGATCCGGTACACCCTGTGCAAGGAGAATGCGACAAGCTTCTGAGTTGAATACTAAGCCTTGTATAAGTAATTGTAGCATAAGCCCTAGTGCCCCTTTTGAAATAGTTCACAAGCTTTATAGATCTCCTTTGCAGCCTACTCGATAGGTTTAAAAAGACCAAAAATCTCTTGACGCATTGAGCTAATAGTTCGCATAGCACTGAAGTCGTGGAGGATACAACTCGTACAACACAGATTAATTTAATCCACTTCTTCTTTTTAGCATGACAGATCATCGAAATGAGGAATTAACTAGAAACCTGAAACAAAAAACAGTCAGGCGGCTTTATCTTCACCTTTGTTACAGCTTCTAAACAGCCTGTTTCAGACTAGCCAACAACTGGAAACAAGCAGTGAAAATAACCCAGATGCATGCCAGCTCGCTTTAAGTTGTGCGAAATTACCAAGCACTTATTCAGTGCTAGTAAGACATCTGAAATGAGGCAGCTACGAGAGGAAGACCAAACGAAGAGTCAAGATTTTCCAACGTCGTTGAAGATGGTTTCCGCGTAGGAAGCCAAAACGTCAAAGCATTTAAATAGTTAACACATTTATTCTAAAATATATAAAACTTATGGTTGATATTTTTAGGTTAAAATTTATCATCGGTACTTTCGAATATGGTGTTAAAAGGCAACTTGTACTTCGTTACACAGAAAATAAAATAAAATATCCAGAATTTATACTTCATTAAAAGTTACGCTTTTGTCCCGCTGACCCGGGGACTTTAGCAGAGCATCAAACAACAGCTAACGGGAAGATTAATAAAAAAGTTAGTTCCTTAAAAATATTTACACAAGATCTTTTCTTTTCATTCTTCTTTTCAGCTTGGTACGAATATCGACTTAGGGTATCAATTGACGATCACTGTGACTGAGGGCAGGCCATTTGTGTTCGTGAATTTCTGGATCTCTAGCGCGCCTTGCAGCAAGCAAGCAAGCAAGCAGGGAATCGACGGCCGGTGGACGCCGATGCCGCTACTAAATTCCAGCGCTGTGGCTCGTCATATATGCTGCCTATGCGTAAGCCACCATGTGATATTTAACCTTTAGTTAGCACTCAGATCATGCCATTTGTTTCTTCATTATTTTACTCTGCCTAACACTATACAATGTTTCTCGTCAAGGGAGTTCTCCTGGCAACCCGCCTCCAAAAGGTTAATGGGAAGACTTGAATATTAAACACAATTTTTGTGCATGTGGGAGCTTTATGTTAGCAGGTGTGGCTTGTCGTCAGTAATACACCAAGCTCCCACATGCACAAAAACACGTGTTTAAGATTCAGAAACCATCGAAATTTCCAAGTAAAGAAAAAATCAGCCCAGGTCAGTCACTGAACAGCTGGTCGTCGGTCTTCCATTGTTACTCACGATCAGGACACGCATGCGTCACTTTATTAGAATAATTCGACATCATATCCTGCAATTTATATTTTGAGATTGCAGTTTCATGCTGCAGTTTCAGCCTCAGGAAATTTAGTTGGTCATACTGAGCTCCAGACGGTACTCAAACCCGCAACTTCGAGTCCCGTCTGGAGCTCAGAGTTTTTCAGAAGCCATGGCGTTCCACAGTACGATCAGCAAAATTTCCTGAGGCTTTAATATCTTGCAATGTTATATCAGTTAGTTGATTGTTGGTTTCGTTAGTATGACGCTTGCCAACAATCAGGCTTGTAATTGCTATAACGACAACTTGAATCAACAAGTCAGAAGCTCAGCATGGTTTAACTAACAACTGTGGTGCTTCGACGACCCTACATTTATTAAGATATGACTAGCCGCCACGGTGGGATAAGCCAGAAGCAAATATATTGCCATGCAAACTTACATCGAATTAACCCCTGCATTTTTGTATATCTTTCAATACAAGATTGACTTTCATATTACGGTACTTATCACTCTTTAATATGGTTATGATTAATATTATGCTAAAAATACCTTGGAACATGCTAAAATTCCGTTTAACTTCAGTGGTGAGTTATTGCCGAAAACAGAACTCTTGAGAGTCCGGGTTTTGAAACAACCGTACTCGAGATGGATCAATGAATATATATAAATTAAGCAAGTTATATATTAAATTAAATTATTATAATTAAATTAAATCAAATATTAATTATATAGACGAAACCGTTTCGCCTTTTTGGGCCTCATCAGTGTAGTGCTGAAGAGCAGGATGAAGGTAACTGCTATTTACAGTCACCTTTGATGCCTCACAAATGTGGGACATCAAAGCCATTTGCCAG
>JBAHVQ010171440.1:0-18528 GCA_036872915.1 Nanipora kamurai
TCATCGGCGGCCATTTCGCCTGCAAGTGCATGCCTACCACTTTTCCCATGATGCATTGCTATAATGCAAATTGTCCACTGAACGACAGAACAGTTGCATGATGAGAACATAAATTTCGATGTTATTGGCATCTTTATCGCAACGTGACTTGAAAATGGTGGAAACATTGACTACAAACCGTTGGGTTCACCCAGTCCTGGGCCTAAAGCGCCACTTAACTGGATCCCGCAACTTCAACAGGAACAACTTAAAACGATTTCTAAACAGCGCAAAGTGAAAAGGTAACGCTTTGTATTGTCATTAAACACAAATGCCGTTATCTGGTCACTTCGCTTACGTTATTGGAAATCCTCTCCTTTCATGTGATGACGCGTCGTTACAGTATATCGCTTGGCGCATAGTTACATTGCTACGGTGCCTCTTTTTCTTCGAAATATTCCGTTTCGTTGTTGTAGACGCAGTGTGATGACTTGATTCTGACACCGATTCAGCTGTAGCCTTCAGAGAAGCGTGCGACTAAACCCAAGGCAATTCTGTACCTGTATGCCACCAATGTTCCCGATTTGAAATAACACGTAGCCTTGTTAATTTGAGAAAGGTTGCATTAAATGTGCTTCTCACCTTCTTCATTCGTAATTGGGTTCGTGTGAACACAATACGGTAACCGATCTTCGTCTTCAAAGGTTGTTTACAGTAGAATATCGTCTTCCACGATATTTCTTAGTCAAACTATACTTACGCTTGCTGATTATGAATTGAATCTTTTAGAGTTTGTTATTTTTCATGGTTTTGAATTATTCCCCGCTGGAGTAATCGAGGTGTGCAATCGAGGTGTGCAATAAATCGCACTTCCATCAGAACTGAGGCGTGCATCAAGGCGTGTGCGTGTGATCGCATGCCGTTCCGGGGATGGTCTGGTGTCCAGAATTGGGATACTGGATTCTCAGGGCGGATACTAAAACTTTGAACCCTGGTATCCCAGTGGGATGCTGAAAAAAGTTAAGTTTCAGACTGTATACATATATGTGAACTACAAAAAAGTCCTGTAGAGTGATGGCCTAGAAAGTGCTGGTAACACTTCTTAAGAAAAGGCTGGAAATACTCAGAAGGTTTAGTACGATTGAATACAAGTTTAACATTCTCTGAATCACCTATGCCATTAGCCACTTATACTCTATACTCAATATAAAAATTATTCTCCATTTAATAACATCTGAGAAAGTGGCGTTTTAGACATGGTTGGGAATGGTTGATTCATTTGAGGGTAAATTGTTTCCTGCATTGTCTGACGAGTTTGCTGTTAATTTTGCGAGTTTGCGGTCGAGGTCTGTAGATCAAAATTGGCGGCCATATTGATTTGCTTGACTTGGACTTGCCTTTCCACTATACAGGTACATGTATGAAGGCTTTCTAACCGGAGTGCTGTGGACATTGCTTCCTCCAAACTCTTTGGGCTGGGCTGGCTGACGGCTATGCGGACTTTTCGGTCCTCCAACGCGGCTAGAAACTGGTTCAGAATCTCATCTTTAACGAAGGATGCGTCCTTTCCGGGATACGTTCTCGTGGCGAATTATCTCAGGTCAGTGGCCAAGTCGACCAGACTTTCTCCTTTCCTTCTACGTCTTTGTCGAAAGGTCATCTTGTGAATCGTCCTCTCTTGTTGTGGTTCCTTCTCCTCCATAGCTGCTTGCAAACTTGTGAAGTAGCTCTTCCCTTCCTTCTTCAACGTTAGGAAAATTGTTTGCGCTTGCTCCCCTCAAAGATTCCGCGAACTGGCTGGTGGCTTTCCTCGTCATCCCATTTGTTCACATCGACGCACATTTTAAAATGAGTGACCCATTCAACCCAAGAACTATCTGAAAATATGTCTGGTTTAGCTCTTGAATTCGGGCGCTGTCTTTGCCGTTGTTAGAGACGTGGTTGATCTCTCCCATGTCATTTTCTACCCCTTCTAGACGAGTTGTTAAGTTCTCGGTTTCGTTTTTCGGATCAATTAGAGAATAGTCCCCCAACTCTTTGTGGGGAACTACTTAAAAGTTGATTCTATTATAGTCCCCCACAAAAAAATGAAATTCTAAACAACCCATGTTATAATTTTATTAAAGATTTTGGTTTGATCTGAACAATTCTTCCTGGGTCGCCAAAACTGACAGGCTGTCGAAGAAGCGCATCACTGCTGACTTCTCTTAAGAAGTTGTATAGATCGATTTTTTCAGAAAAGCACCGTCGACTGCGTGTTTCTCACCTCTCACACTCTGATAATTAATCACGTTGCCAATCAGAGATGTAAATAGATCTAGCTTCTTTTCTAATGTTGTCATCACTTAGCTGTAAATATAAAAGACCGCTGTTACCTGATTCTAGTCACTTGGTCTGATGATGAACTTGTAGTAAATTCGAAATGTTACCATTTAAACATTCTCTCTTGTTTTTTGACTCACATCTGTAGTTTTACAAGATGATTATACTCGGTGTATATTTTGTTTTATAGACTACAATCCTTCAGGCTTCTCACAAGGCTCGTTAGTTCATCGAGTAACGTCTCACCTTCGTCAGCAGACGACAACAACAAGCGATAACGATCAACTTAACTATTTAAATAACGTTAACAAATGGTCAACTGTAAATCTCAACATGACAATAGTTCTAGAACACAGGACATCTTAATAGTACAACTCCAAAGTCTGGTCTACAATGTGAGAAATCTCTTTTAACTAATCTGTTTGTTTTTGGTTGTTTTTTTTTTATTGTATCCCGCAGATGTTATGTCAGTGGGAAGCTGCCACCTCCGTGTCCGTCAAAAAGTTGGCGAAAAGTAGACCAAAAAGCAAAAGGCCAAGATAGCCCATACTTATCCAAGATAAAAGTGACTGACCTGCCATATGATGCCCTGAGCAAAACTGTTATAAACGGTTGCCATTACAAGTAGACCCGGTTGCAGCAGTTTGCAGTAAATAAGACATTGATGCCTAAGTGGTAAGTAATCTACAATACATTAGAACCTGAGCTTTATGGTCCCGATATTTTACGACCACCAGTTGCTCATGGCTCCCTTTTCTTGCGTTGACAACAAGTACACTGTAGTTAAAATGTCTGTGGAATGAGCGACAGCGTGTCATATGCGACAACTGATAATTTTCATGATGTTTTTAATCATTCATAATTTTTATCTCGCATGAAAATTTTTGAAAAATTTGCCAGAAACAATGTTCATGTATTTCCAACAGATTTTGAAGAGATACACTGTTCGTATATGGGCTGGATTTTCTACAAATGGGTTGTTTGTTTGCAATTGCAATCTTTTGAAAACGTTAAAATATTCCCAGACACAGTTGTCATATTGCTTGGCTTCTGCTGCCTCTGAGTTTGTCATTAAATGTATCCCGCACGGGCAATAAGTGCAACGATTATTGACCGCTCGGGCAACAACAGTTTGCGAAAATCCCGTTAAGCAGCCTAACTTTGGTGCAGATCCAGCGAAAACCAGTCTGTATGACAAAATACTTAATGACTGATTCCTCAAGAAAATAGTTAGTCTTGTTTTTCCTACAGTCTTCAGCCCGTACACTCGGGTTGTCTTCAGAGAGTGGTGAACTGAAAGTTTGTTCACGTCAACATTACAAATGGTAACCGTCTTGCGTAATCTAGCGTGTGTACGCGTCCAGTTTAAAAGGCAACACCAATGCACGGGATGCAGACGGTGGCTACAAATTCTTCACTGTTGGAGTTAACCGTTGGTGTTTGGTAGAGTAGTTTAATTTGGTCATCAGGGAAACCATTGTTCTTTAAGACCAAGCTGAGGTGTTCCAGTTCCTTATTGATGCTCTCGCTATCGTAGATGGAGTGAGCACGGTGCAGTAAGGTTTTGCTGACTGAGAACTTAACTTTATGGTGCTGAAAAGATCGATAATTTAAATATCGTAAGTTTGCTTTAAACTCGATGCGTACCCACGCTAGATTATGCAAGACGGTTACCGTTTGCAATGTTGACGTGAACAAACTTTCAGTTCACCACTCTCTGAAGACGACCCGAGTGTACTGGCCGAAAGCTCAGAACTAACTAAACAAACATGGTGTAAACCTACAAAATTTAATAATACCAAACATAATATTTAATTACTTGTTGTAAATGAATTTACTTTTAACGCAATTATAATTTGATTGACGTTGTTGAAGTTTGAAAGGCACTATAGAGGATGACAATCGCTCTAATGAACACCGCTTACCATTTAATGAAGGGCAGAAGATGTAGTAAGCTTGTATACCAGCTAATTTGGAAAAACGAAAGTGGACTCGGTTCCAATTTAAGTTAGTTAATATCTTATGACCTATATCAGATTCTGTTTGTAAATTCATCATGGAAATACTTTTCCCTTTAACGAATACTAACCTAGTTTCAAAGTTTCAAACAGTTTCACAAAAGACACAGAATGTTACAACTGATTAAAGATTTGAAACTAGTTTTTATTGTGCTGCTTGTCTCAAGCCCTTTGCTTTCAGTCCGGTCACCTGGGGCTTAAGTTTAATCATGGTTAGTGCTTAATTTTAGCCATCAGGGTCAAATTAGGAGATTTTGACCAAGTTTTAATTACCCGACGGTGGAGTTAATGATGATTAAGAGTTTTGTACAACCCGACCCTGGTATGTAATGGTGGTAAATAAATGGTTCAGTGTATATTCATTTCAGAGCATTGCCGTTGAAGTCTTGACCGATCCAAAATGATTAGATGCGAACTCCATTGATAATACAGTTGAACTTGAGTATTATGAGTCTAATATATTACTGACACGTGCCATTTCAACCACTTTTTCTGAAACAGACTACTTAAATTGTTCCTGGACTGAGCAACCACCAATCATACTCTCCAGTGTGTGCCATTTGGCATTTTACCCTGTTGAAATAAAGCTTCTATCTATCTACCTATTTATCTACTTATCTGTCTACCTATCTACCTACCTACCTACCCATCTATCTTATCTATCTTATCTATCTATCCAATCGATCTACCTTTATTTATCTAATCAACCTATCTAATCGATCTATCTATCTAAACCATCTGTCTGTCTATCTATCTATCTAATCCATCTGTTTTTTGATCTATCTGTCTCTGTCTGTCTGTCTGTCTGTCTGTCTGTCTATCTGTCTATCTGTCTATTTATCTATCTATCTGTCTATCTGTTTATCTATCTATCTATCTATCTATCTATCTGTCTGTCTGTCTGTCTGTCTGTCTGTCTGTCTATCTATCTATCTATCTATCTATCTATCTATCTATCTATCTATCTATCTATCTATCTATCTAATCCATCTATCTGTCTATCTAATCTATCTATCTATCATCACAGTTTAAACAGTCTAACTGCTAAAATTTGAACCAGTTGCGGAAACGAGTTTTTGAGTTGTATAGTTAACACACTAGAATGCGACGGGAAACATAGAGCGATAAAAAATGCCAACAACGTTTTTCCACTTTACCATGACAATTATGTTCAGCAAACTTTCACCAGCTCAAGTAATTCCTGTAATATCGCATAAAAGAAAAGATGTTTTGCTACAATTTTGTAACTCACGTTCTGTTTGTCGCTGGGAATATCATTGTCGTTACACGGTCCCGAATTTTCTTTCTGGCTAAGGAAAGTATCCTGGACAAGTCACAATCACTGATTAAGCTTTGAATTTTGGTTTTATTTCTCTTAACTCTTCACAAATCTCTCAGTTTACCACACCTTAGACACGTCTCTACAACTCAAGTTCTCGCATTTCATCAAAAATATAAACAATCACACCTTTCACTGTTCCAAAGTTAATCAACTATAATGACGTCACATCCTGACTCCCAGTCCCCGACAACACATTAGCATTTAAAAAGCCAGAAATCGCCGAGGCCATACTTTGATTGAAGACGCAGAGCAACAAATTATTGCTTTTGGCTTGTTTTTAATGCTGGAGTTGCTCAAAGTAAAATATTTTTTCTCAATCAAAATTGAAGTACGGGTTGAGTTGTCTTACTAAGTTTCATCCCGACGAAGGGCCTTTGGCCAAAACCTCATTATTTTATGAAGTTTGCTGACCCTCTTCCTTTTATAAACACTGATAAAGTTTTGACAGGTACACTTACATGTACTGCTATATAACCCTAGTTGTTGACAAGTTATTGAATGTAAGCCAAACTAGCTGCCATGTCATGAAGTCATAACTGTTTTGAACACCACCCTGACACTTACGACCACAATTGCCTGGGAACAGGGTTTGTCATAAAACTTAAGTTCTACTGTAATATTGTAACAGGTCTCCTAAATATGACCACCGTATGTGAGTGTTCTCTGGAACCTGATAAAAGAGAGCTCAAGAGAACATGTCCTCTTTGATCCCAGCACACATTTGGCTTTACGACGATTTAGCTGGCCTTTCTGGGGATTTCATGGCAACAACCTCCTTACCATCTGCAAAGCTGGTCAAGATTGGGGTGAGTTACTAAATTGCCTTACGAGAAACCGTGGAATCACCATCATTACCAACAAACTCTTCCATCACGTCATGCAAATCCACGGTTTTTCGCATTAGCAATTTGCCAAACTATTCCTATTTATCCATTCCCAATCCCGCTACTTTAGTTTTTGTTCACAATGTTTTATGATAGTCTTCACTTACAATCTCCTTTGGCCCACGTTGGTGCATTTGAACCTCAGTCAAAATGCGCGCGTGTTTTACTTCGTTTTTCATGTCTTTAAAATATAAACCCTCTAATGCAATACAAACTCCAGTGTTGACTGCTTGAAAACTTGTAGGTACTGCACATCAGCAAATGAGATGATCTTACATGTGCAAGCCTGGTTTGGGGACCAATAAGGCAGAATTCCCATCACTCATGATCAGGACAGCTTATCCAGCATGGATGATGTGAGACGTTTCGGTGGCTCCTAGAAGCTTTTCCTCTCCACTTTCTTACGAGGTAGAAATTTGTGGGGTGAATACTAGGATCCCAATCTGGCTGTCCTTGAAAGAAGAGCTTCATCAAAGGATTAATGAAGATTGAAGCGTTTAAATGTGATCTGGTTATCAAAATAGATAAGTAAAGTTACCTGGAACTTGATAACACATCCAGAGAAAAGCAGTGCCACTAAAGCAGAGGTGCAGCGTAAATATGAATGTTTAACCCATTAAGAAGAAAGGATGCACTTTGAACGTGTTTTTCTTTATACTGGATAACTCCATCAGCTAAGCTGTTCTCCTTAGAGGTCCAGTAAAGGCCACCCATCGTGGGTCCTGTACAGTTACTACAGGAGGAAACAGGAGTACCTTGAAAAGATCTGCGGTGGATGGTACAGTCAAACTGGACAACGCACTTCTCGCATGTGCTCAAGGTAACTTTAGCCAGAAAACTGCTAAAAGCCAGAATTTGAATCCTATAGTCTCAGAGGTTAGAGACTCTTAAACTACCACTGTGCCAGCACTGGCACCCCAGACGATTTTACTCATCACAGGGATGACCCCTGGATGTTAAAGGGTTGAAAACTTAACCCATTTTAGGAGCAAGGACACTCTTTAGTGTTTTACTCTGACTAAAACCTGATGATTTTACTATTATTTCTTCATCTCCTTAATCCCTCTTGTTTACACGGTGTTAGATTTAGTATATATTATGGTGGTGTTCAATGATGAAATGACCCTAAGACTCTACTAGTAGTATTATGATAGGGTGGTAAGGAGTGTCATCCTAAATTTTCCCAATTATCATGTGATATTTCAAGTTAAACTATCCTTCAGGAGTGAACAACATGACATAACTTTACATGAAAAGAATGTAGGCTGTATTGTACGTTAAATAGTTTTAAAGATGTACATTGGACTACATTATTCCCTACTGATTTTTCACTTGAAAATGTAGTTTATAGCGGTCTCTAATTGGCTGTCAAAGATTGCCAAAGCAATTTTTTTATTATAAGTAATAGCATGGCATGAGATTGATTAGGGATTAAATGTACCCGAAAGCCTCGGGATGTTTAATAAACGTCCCAAGGGCGAAGTCCGGAAAGACGCTCCCTCATGAATTGCCGATAAAGTAATATAATTAAAACCAATTTTTTACTCTAGTCTAAATTACTAATTTACCTCACAGTGTAGACAAAGGGAAAATTTCCCTAGTGCTTTGACAATGAGGGAAGTTCGAGGTTTAAATAAGAGTCCAAGGTGATCATAGTATTATTTGTAACAATTATTACTTAATGTCGAACACGAACTCAGCTCATGTGGGAGCTTGGTAAACCTCAGACGACTAGTGAACGTTCGTCGAGTTCGTGTTCGACATTAAGTATTTACATCATTATTATCATATCGTGACTTCCGCTTAGGCAGTACATATGATGAACCTGCACCCTAGCTCGTCATCTAAGTCCTGGTAGCTCAATGGTTAGAGCGTCTCACCGGTCGTCAGAAGGTTGTGGGTTCGATTCCTGTCTAGGGCTCAGAAATCGTTTTTCTGAGAGAACGAGCTTGACGAACGTCTACTAGTCGTCTATAACAATTATTATTATCATGACTTTACCACCCTGTATTAGAAACCATGCATTTCAGTAATTCAGCCATTTAAATAATTGTGTTTTCTTCTCATGCGCAGGATGACGATGACAGGCAGTCTATGCAGCTGGAATACTTTGCTGAGATAAATTGCAAGGCTTGCAGATGCCTTGCTTGCCCTTAAGGTTTGCGTTTTTATTCTAACCTGGAAAAATATAACCGAAGGTCTTTGACCAAGAAGTAAGAAACCGAAAAGAGGATTCGTTTAAAAGAAGCATTCTGGTCATGGTGGCATAGAGGCTTTTGCAAGGTATAAGTCAGCATCTGTTGTTGATTATGCTAGATCTCAAAGCAGTAACATAAACCTGATTGAATCTCAATCATGTCAACTTCATCTCTGCTCATTAAGATTTCTATAATTATAAACATTAGGAACTTGTAATGCTAGACTGAGGCGGCTCTGATAAAAATCCGAAAATACCACCTAAAAACCTGAGTAAATCGTTTTTATTTTTACCTTGACAAACCACATCTTGAAAACTCAAAACGGACTCAAGAGTTTATCATTACTCACAGAACAATTTAACTAATATATTTAGATTTTACAAACTTACACAACACAGTTATTAAAAAAACAAAAAAAAAGGACAGAAATAATCAAACTCACAGATATTCTCTCCAGATTCCTTGCCACTTGCCCTGCCTTGCTAGACTTTCTTTTTAATGGCAATTGAACAGCCAGAAATCATTGAGGCCATGGTCTGAATTGAAAGGGGACTGTAAATACTGTATCGAATATGTACAGTATATTCTTGATTTATATCAAGAGAAATGTTTATAATGTAAGTTCAAAAACTCTTTGTGGTAGGTACAAGACCAGAGATGTAGCGAAATGGTGATACTGAGACTACTAAAGGTCCCTGCCCCTACATTCCCACGGCATCTCAGCTTTTGATGGAAGCTTCGTGTACAGCAAGCAGTATTGGCATCCGAGAGGAGACACCTATACCAATGACATTGTTCACCGTTAACCAAGTAAAGGTAATATTTGCCAGTAACGTAAAAGTTGGCTTTATCAAGCGACTCTGCTGAGGGTACAGATAAATTGAAATAGTGTCAAGCTTTGCTCATTCGGCAAAAAGTAAAAAATTAAGTAATTCTTCAGAGGTAGAAGCAAAATGGTGTTAGAGCAGCAAAAGAAAACCACCTGAAATCAAGGTCTTTGTTTTCCAAAGTAAAGCTTACTTACACCAATAAAAATTCTGGTTAGATACAAAGCAAAATGGCCACTCAATATTCCCATGAAGCCCTTTTGACGCAGTGAAGGACGTTCGCTCGAGATGTCAGGTTTACCATTTCAAAGTATCTTGGTTCTTTAACCCCGTTGGCTTACCACACGTTTATTCAACCCCGTTCACACTTCACTTTTATACTTCAGCCCACACAAGATCAAATGCTAAAAGAAGAGTGGCTAAAAGTAAAGGCTGCTAAGCGAAAAGCGAAGCAGGCTACTCAAAATATGTCGTGATTTGTTCATGGCACTTTTGAATCGTAGTAACTTGTTCCTCTGGTACAGGAATAAATTGGTGACTTCCATAAATCAGGAAATAATTTGTGCATTAACACACCAAATAGTATTTTGAAGTTAAAAACATAGAACCAACATAATAGCGTAACAGAGTCATATGATAAACACAGTCATACACAACTTTGTTGTCAAGCAAAACTTCAACAATATAATGAAATATTTTTCGTTACAAATCTGTTTTGTACCATTTTGTACCACCAGAAAAGCAAACTGGAGATCTTACGGTCACGGTGGTATTGTATAAAGCTTTACGAAGGCAAACATTTTCTCCACAGTTGTAATCGAGCTGACTGGTCGCAGTTTGGGCCAGCCACAGTTAATCACTCTTTTTTTTCCATATCTTTTGCTGGCCAGAGAGGTTAACCACTCACAGTATGATTCTGTAGATGTATTTTGGTAAAACCAATCGCCAAAGTACTGCCTGTGTCCTATTCTGCACTCGCTACACTTTGAACACTTGAATGGGACTGACTTTTGTTTCAGCTTCGTATTGTTTTTACTCTCCCCTCCAGTTAATTTTCTCCTATCCCTTTTCTGTAGTTTGCTGGAAGGGTAGGCTGTTGGGTTTGGGAATTAGGTCACGTTGTGTCATTTGTATTTTCTTATACACTTCATATAACTGTTTCACGTAGAAGTTCCTTATCCATTTTACATGAAAAAAGGTTTCCTAAATAAGTCTTATGGCAACACCAGCAATCTTCTCTATTGGCAAGTGAGGTTTTCCTTGTTTTAACTACAGCTCATCCAAGAGCCATGGGTGTTTATCCACCGTGTCGCGTGGCTGGTTTGGCTCATCACAAAAAAAAAATATATAACTGAAGTGAAATGAACCTCGTGAAAGAACGAGAACAGGAAATGCCGTAAAATTTACCTTAAAATAAAAATTTCAGTGACTTTAGGTCTGGGCTTATAAGATTTGACAACATAATTTTTGCTTCCCATCTATAAAACGTCAACATTAGATACTGTACGTATGTCTTAATATGTCATTGTTTTTCCTTTTTAACCCTTTGTGCCCCAAATTAAATTTCGAAAACTCAAATAAACCCAACTTGCCTGCATTTCAATGCATTTTGGTCTAATACAATGCACGTAACCCATACAAACTATACATCATTAGAAAGCATATTAATTAAGCTTTCCCATCAATACGTTTTTGTCACTAATAATTGAAGTTATGACATCATATGACGTCATAGAATGTTAACCAATAGTTTTCCATCCCTGTCAATCTTCATGTTTGACCCCAAAATACTGGTACAAAAGCTGATTTAAATGTAAAATTTCATTAATAATTTAATAGAACGGGAAAAAAATGAACAAAATTATACCAAATAAGCTATATATTAGTTACAATAAAATAATAATATGAAGATAAAAAGGATCCATATGCGTGCACGAAAAAATGGGTTTTCCAGACCCTGCAATGGAAACATACTTATATCAAATCTTTTCATAAGTGAACAATAAAAACAAACTTATGCAAAATTTACATGGTATTAAACATTGATACAGTAAAGGTAAAATTAGTTTTAGGATTTCTTTCAACCATGTTATAATGCCCGAGTGTGGTAAACCTCAAAGCGGTTCTTACAAATATGCTTCTAGCACTTCACACAAAATGGGTAATTCCATGGTGACGGACGTTACATTTAAAGAATTTTTCAGGCACAAGTCATCTTATATCTCTTCAGCTATAATATGTTGGCCCACACGTTTTTCTACAATAATAATTAATTACAACATCCATCTCATGAAAAAGTCGAATTTACTGAAATCTGCAGTAGTTGGCTACAGTCAGTATTTGAATGTGTGTGATGGACTTTACACAAAATGGACAAGAACTTTTACCACACAATTTGTAATAAATTTTGTCTTCAAACTTTAGTAGACAAGTTAAAATATTTATGACCCAACTTTTAACCACGAAGTGAATTAAATATATTTGAGGGTGTTTACTGTCAATCTCCTTTCCGGGGGGAGCAGAGACCGAAAGATGCCGTGACGGATGTTACGTGACGGACGTTACAAAATTGTCATTTTTAATAATCAATTATGAAATTATGGCAAAAGCCAAAGTAACTTTCTAATATTGTTTATAGGGAACAGGCAACTTATATATGAATATATACTAATAATATGTCTATCTATTCAAAGTCAGGGAAGTCATAATGCTCCCGGGCATTGACTAAAATGGGTGGATTCAATGCTTTCACAATCTGATCTCTAAAATAGGGTATTTTGTCCTCTTGTGCAGGCCATTTCCAATATTTCCCAGCTTTGACCATGACTGAGACCTCATACATCTCCCCAGCCACTGCCTTGATTTCTCCAGGAAATAACCTCTTATCATATTCTACCACACACCAACTTGAAACTGTGAATTCATCAGATACTAATGTCTTGTCGGAATCTTTCTGGGCATCTTTGGTCATAGCATAGCCATGGCAAACGGAATCGTTTATTTTAATGTGATGGAATGATTTAATACCTTACACAAGAGGTGCATTATCAAACACTTCTTCAAGCTGAAGTTTGGCGTTTCGTTCTTTGATTTCATCACTCTTCATTTCTACTACATCCACATTGGATACTTGATTTGCAACAGCACAGAATGAAGTTGCATCAGTAACCATGGCTTTTGTGGTGCTAACAGCCATCCAGACTTGTCGTTTCACGGAACCTCCAATGCCATCAACTGGGCCTTTGCCATGTGAAGTTGGAAAATAATTCCAGGTGATGTCAATGTTGTGTTTCTCTTGAAGAGATGAAATGGATGCAACAACAAACCGATTCTTGAATTGTGAAGAAGGACCATCAGACCATATGGAAATGGATTTCACGGTTGCAGAAAGAGTGTCGAGGAGGGGATCAATGTAGGCCACAACCGTCTCTTTCCCATGATTCAAGTCATCAGATGCAATAGCTGTTGGGTGGAGCTTACCATCAAACCAAAGGGCTGCAGTGAACAGGCTGACTTGATGCTGTTTCCAGTGAGCACTTTGTATTTCATCTTGAAACATACATGTGTAGTTCTCCGAGAACTCGACCTGCAGCAGAGCAAATACACATGTCAAATTACAAATACGAGAATATCTATTGAAAGTTTTCATTTATGTTTTTGTTACATTATGGAGGTTCAAAAGCTACCTGATTCATAAGTTACACCTTCATTAACCTCAGTATTGTCTATATACTTCTTTCTGAGGTGTCTCAGTGACTTTCTTCTAATTTTCACTTTCTCTGAGCTCTTTTGAGCTGATAGCTTGATCCTTGCTCTGTCACAGTCTTGGGTACTTTTAGTAGTGAAGAAGCCAGGAGTAATATCTAAATCTTCAAATATTTTGAGGAAAGAAATGTCCCCATCATTGAATTTTAGGACTGATAAATAGGTTCCATGAGCTACAGTTTCCTGCTCTACATAAGTCGACTTTGGACATCTGTCCCAGACAAGTCCGTTCAAACATTCATTTGTAGTCTGCATCAAGCCACTTGTGCATTTGTTCAACAAGGCAGGGTTAGCCAAACCAGCAAATACAGGCTCAACCAATTCAACAATGGGCTTTGGGATACCATTCTTATGCTTATATGTTTTGCTATCTCTTTGATAGCCACACCAACTATCCTTTCCTTTCAGGCAAAGATGATGCTGCGGGTTCTCAGCTGTCGAAGCAACATGGAGAAGAGATGCCTTAATAGCCTTGGCCACTTTTTTCTGGCGAGATTTTCTCTTATTGCCAGACCATAATAATTCTGTAGCACATCAATTTTACCATCAGTAAGTCAACCTTTACCAGATATACCTTTTCCATCCGAAAGTTTTTGGCCCTTGCTGGAATTCTTCAGTTTCCGCAGTCTGCTTCCAACTCATTTTTGGACAAGCCCAATACTCTCTAGTTTGTTGGGTATACAGTCATCTCTATAGGGCTTGCTTTCAAGTATAGAAATAACAACACCATTGTGGGATGAAAAACCTCGCTTTTGCCATATGCCATCTATGGATATTCCACATTCTCCATTATCATTCTCAATCATTTCCTTCACATGCGTAGCATTGTTCAACATGCTATCATTTGCACACTGCTTCACTACAGGCAAAAGCTTCTTATTCTGGATCTTGTGAAGTTGTAACGTCTTGTTGGAGCAGGCATGTTGAGAACTTTGCTAAAAGTTGTCATGGTACTGTGTCCTTTACCAATTTCTCTGGATATTTACTTCATATGATTGTCCTTGCTTCTGAGAAGTATTGAAGCAATGCTTCCACTTGCATCCCACACCCTGTATAACAATGTAATGAGAATATCCATGTTTTTTCCTCGTGTCAACATGTGAACTTATGTCATCTCCACAGTCAGGGCATTTCAAAATGTTATCGAAGACACCAAATAAGATTGACAAGTCCATAAATACTGTTCCTTCCCTTATTGTGTCTATATGTTCAGAAGTAACACCAAAGTTTGCTGTCTGAGGATTTTCCTTTGTTTTTTATTTTTGTCTTCCATCTTGTGATTTGCCTTATCTACTCGACGTTGGTCAGCTTCGTTTACTGCAGCCGCACAAAATGTTCCTGGATTCATTCCAAGGGCTTTGAGCACTCCAAGAGTTGCCTTGCTCCCAATATTAAAATGAGCTATAGCATCATAGACTCTCAACTTAAATGCATCAGCTCCAATAAAAACTGGTTTTGGAATTCGCTGCCAAATCATCCCATTGAAAGACTCATTTTGATTCTGAGTTTTCCCATCAGTTTTTGAGGAGAACATCATCATATACTAGTCTAGCATATACTGGTTTAAGCTCAGCAATAACTGGTAAAGGTAAACCCTTTCCATGCTTGTAAGTGCTTGTATTGTTTGTTACTTCTTATGGCAATGGCATAATAGTTTTGGAGCTTGTCTGTCATGCCATCAGTTAATATACACCTGTACCACCGAGTCCTTTCTTATACTTCTTCAACTTCCGCGATGCTGTTCCAAGGCGCTTCTGAACGTGTCGAACACATTCTTTTTTCTCAGCGAGGAATCCATAAGTATAAGAACTGTGATTGGTTATTCGTTCATTCGCGTTAATTAGCGGAAATCTGGCTCGTTTTGTTTTTTCAAAGAGGAAAACAGCATTTGCAGACCGCCCAAAATCACACGTGCACGTGCCAAAATGTCAAAGCGAACTCCCAAAAATTTACCAAATCTTGTAGGAAGGACCGCCAACATATCTTTTTTTTTCGACAGACTACAGCCTTTATAACTTCTCACTGCGATTCCTCCAGCTCCAAATTTTCACGCCCAAGACTTTTTTGGAAATATTTAATTGCTAATTCAAGATTTTGTACGACACCATTTTCCGTTTTGACCACTGATATTTTGAACCCTTTTATTGTACGATTGTAGCAGCCTACTACTATTATAAGTAATACAATGGCTGGAGGGAAATTAGCGATTAAATTGCCCTCCGCCGAGGGAAGATTTTTATATGCCTTTTTTGCTACACACTATTATATGCCTTGCTGTCACCGTCGCAAACCATGAATTTATAGTGCAATATGTAGCCAAGGGACTTGTTTCATATTCTTCTTGCAATCTCCTTCTCCATGGCATCACTTGATCCACGATGGTTTTCAGTACAATTGGATTTGTGGGAGGCATACCATGACTGAAATTCTTCAGACTCTTCAGGAACTCTTTCTTTTTTTCTTAAGCACTGAACACAAATCTTTGATGCAAAGTCATGGTCCAACACTTGCACTGAATTAACTGAGATCACAAACCCTACGCCAAAGTTTGCTGTGAATCCTCGTTTTGACCACGTGCCATCAAAGGTTACAGCTATGTCAATGACATCATTTGCAGAAAGGCCGCGGTTATTTTTTCGCTGAAGCTCACGAACGTATTCACGAGCCCGAGCAAACTTTTTCTCAACAGCACTTTTGTGGGCAAAGTAAAGAGCTTGTGAATGCTCATTCCAAGAAGATGACTGGCATGGTGGTAGCATGTTTGGAATTTCACACATTACTGAAATTGCCTCACGCCCAACTCCCATTTCACAAGCTGAATAAACCATTCGACGATTTACGTCTGATGCACTTTGAGGAAGGCAAAGCTTATATCAAGGACTAGTGCATGACACTTTTTGATTTTAGCAAAAATTATTTTCAACGAAAAAATTGAGAAAAATTGACTATTCATTAAAATTTAGATCTTAATTAGACACTTAAGCTTCAATTTTGCATTATTAATTAAACATATCAAGTTATAAGAGTGTCATGCACTAGATATAGTAATAAACCTTCAGCAGAGCAAATTTGAGCCTTCTACTACAAATATTGAAAAAGATATGCCACAAATATTTCAAATTCTGGTAAAATCAGAAAAACAAGAAAATAGCATTTTAAGTTTTGCTGGACACGATATGTTGCTTATAAACGTCTAAAAGCTACCAGCTTCATAGGTTTTTCTTTTTTTCACTTCAGCAGCATCTATATAGTTTTTTCTCATGTGCCTGAGTGTTTTTCTTCTATTTTTCACCTTCTCTGTGGTCTTTTTGGCTTGACATCTTGATACGATTGCGATCACAGTCCCTAGCGCCCTTGGTTGTAAACACTCCTGGAACTTTGTCCAAATCACCAAGTAATTTCAGGAATGAAATGTCACCATCATTGAATTTCAGCACAGCCAAATAAGTTGCAAGAGCAGCAGTTTCTTGTTCAACTTATGTTGACTTTGGACATCTTTACCAAGTGAGCCCTTTGCAGCACTCATTCACATTTTGTGTCAAGCCATGTGTACACTTCTGCCACAAGCTATGATCACTGAGGCTTTCATGAGCTTAACAATGAGCTTAAGAATGCCATCTGGAATTCCATTTTTATGATGGTAAGTCTCAGAAACTCTTTTGAAACCACACCAACTGTTTTTGAAGCACATCAATTTTTCCATTCGTCAGTCTCCCCTGCCCACCCACACCTTTACCATCGCTGAGTTTGACGCCTTTACTGGCATTCTTCAGCTTTCGAAGACGACTTCCCACTCTCTTCTGTACATGACCAATACATTCTAGTTTGTTTGGAATGCAATCTTTTCCCCTGACCTGGACCTAGATTTTTGATGATGTGAACGGGTTTTACCTGGCCTAAGCCTGACCTTAGCCTGAAAATCAGGCCATGAAAAAAGGTGGGCTAGGCCTGACCTGGCTCTGGCCTGGGACTCAATTTTGTTTAGTGTGAACGGGTTCCACCTGGCCTGGACCTGACCTGGGCCCCATTGCTATGGCAATGAGCTCCCGATACCCATCGACCAGATGTAGCGCGCTAAATGTTAATAATGCGCGTCAAATCATTTGACGATTTGTAAAAGGTTTCCTTTGGATAATTCTTTGATTGGAAGTTGAGACGATGGCAAACACGTGGAAAGATGACGAGACAGAGTATTTGATCCGATTGATCACTCTGTGGAGCCACGAAAATATACAGAGCCAGCTGGGGAATTTCAGCGTAAGAATTAATTGTGTATTTCAGAAGCTTGCCACAGCCATGGTGGACACTTTTCTTTCCAGAAACGGAGAGAGATCTCGGCAAAGGAGAAGAAACGTTTCCTTTTCATTCTCAAATGTGCAATCCACATTCTTGCAGTCCACTCTCGACAAACAATATCCCAGTAAGAGTGATTTGGCTTAAACCAACTCCAAACGTCCCGGTCAGTGGTGCAACCATACAAGAAGACGAGTATCAGGGTTGAATTTAACTTTTCTCGCCATTTTTTCTCCATAGTTTCAATAAGAAAATTAATTTTTCTTACACGTCTGGGACGTTTTCTACTTTTAAGAACCCTTTTCCGTCTTCTTAATAGGAAATAATAAAACAATATAAACGCTTGTGCATCTGCCACTTTGTTCAGCACTATGATACTTTATGTTAGACAAACATGCATCCGAGTGGAGTGACCGCTGACGCTCATTTACTGAAATCAGCCGGCTTTCCAACTTGGCCAAAGTGAAACCAAGCTAGTGTGAACGGCTTGCGTTTTACCCAGGCCGAGCCCAGGTCAGGCCTAGGCCGGTAGTGTGAACGCAGCTGTAGTGACAGGGAATGACAACCGGATGGCATCGGGAAGCTGCTGCAGTAGCCTGTGGTCCCAGGCGATGAAGGTACCACCACAACCCTTGCAAAAGTGGTGCTCTGCAGCCAGTGGCGAAGCTAGCCCTCCGAGTCTTGTCATGCTCGAAGACCCACACTTGCTAGGGGGGTCCGGGGGTATCCTCCCCCGGGAAAATTTTAAATTTTGGAGCCCCAAAACGGCTATTTCCTGCATTTTCAGAGTGAATTATATTAAAGATTGAAGAACAAAAATGTGTTTTTTGAGCAGCAATTTTTATATTTTCTGTCATTTTTAAACACATTTGCTAGAACTTTGTGGGACTAAAAAAAATT
>JBAHVQ010171450.1:0-18525 GCA_036872915.1 Nanipora kamurai
TCGGGGTATACAGACATTGATTAAACCTTAATTTCTTTTGAATTTTCCTCATGAATTGTTGATGAGTTTTAGAATGATTTTGAACGTTTCAAGAATACTTTACAATAAGAACGTTTAGCTGAAATAAAGTGGTTTGAAATTTATTTGAGGGCTTTCCTGCTAAAATTACTGTGTATTTTACCGGGGGAAAAACTTGAAGACGTTTGATTTGGTGAAACGTTTTTATTTTGACGTTATCATCATTGGTTTGTAAGTGGTCGACAAAGCGTTAAAAACCATTCGTTAACCCCTTTTATATCGTTATAATTTTACTACAAAAAAGATTCACTAAAATATTTACCAGTCCAAAACTTAATTATCTTGATATTCTAACTTTATGTCGAAAAGTTTCCAATGATTGAAAAATTTTACCAAAACTTCGATTAATGCCTTTACTTTTTAGTTGAATGTTTCGACTGTTTCCTGCTTTGGTCTCAGCAATACACTTACCTAAATATTTTTGCAGTTTTTGATATCTAACTGTTCGTTGATTTATTTCTTAAAATATCTTTATTGTGACTAATTTTTTGTACCAAAAAGTGTGAATAAATTTAACTTTGGCTTTGACTTTAGCTTCGACCTCTAAAATTCTCCAAAATTCTTGCCCCAAAAGTGTTCATTCCCCACAAAAGTATATGATATGGCCTGAAATTACAAATTTTAGCCTCATTCCCAAACGTTTAAAGAGGCCAAAGAGATCACAGAAACCAATGGTTAACGCCCTTTTTTATGCGAAAATTTTCTTCCTTCACTTCTAACCGAATGTTTCACTTAGTACCACCCCAACTGGTGAAAAAATGTGACCTAAAATTTTGTTTTCTGACCTAATATTGAACCTCTAAATGTATTCGAAGAATTAACAAAAACCATGGATTAATTCCATTTTGTTTTTCATGAATTTCTTTCTAAAATTTGTCGAAATGTTCGTCTAAAACTACTCCGACAAGCACAAGAGCAAATTATTTGTCCGAAACCTTCACAATCTAACTTTATCTAGAAGCTCTCAAACAGCTCCAAAAATAGTCAAAAACCAATGCATAGCGAAACCTCTTTACCATACGCAATTTTTTTGGGCTTAAAGTACATTATCTTATTACTATGTTGAGCTTTTCGGTTGAAAAATCTTCATAAGCGATACTTTACCTGTTTTTTTGGTCAAGTTTATTAACCTAAATAAATCCCCCAGTTTTTTTTGGCTAAATGACTCGAAAGTCAAAGGAAATTATTTTGGTTGGATATCCATATTTACAACTTATCTCGAAGGTTTTCAAGTAGTCGAAGAACGAGATATCTAAAGTTCGTTCGTTAGCAGCCTTACCGATTTGAAGAGTGTATTTTGTTTGGTTGAGATATTCTTCGAATAGCTGCTGGTTTGGTTTCTTTACTGCACCTGTCAAAAACATCGATCATATCAATGAAGCAAAGCATCACGGCAATTTATTCATTAATTTTAAGGGTAGTTTTTCATCAGTACATTCATAGCCAGCGATTACTGGACATGAGAGATTAAACCGATTCACTGAAGTCAGCTCGATGCAAGCGTAGTCAATGGATGCCTTCGAGATGCCCCTCAATTAAGACGTCATCGTCGCTAGATTTTTTGTCGTCGAGGCGGCGTTGCTTGTCACTTTAAAACATGAAGGGTATCTTTAGCTCTTTGAATTCCGAGGAAATAGAAAAAACGGCCAAAAAACTCTTTCCGAGCTTTTGGTCACGGCTCTGTGCGTAGCAACGTTAACCTAACGGCTCGAAAAACAAGTATCGCATTGTAATCCATTCCTAAAATGTTTATATATACTCTCAAGTTCGACCAAGCTAAGTGTACGAGAAATGAATGGAAAAAGCATTTCGTAGGCCACTTAAGAGTGACTCAAATAGCACAATATCCCAGAAAAAAAACAATCAGAAGCAATTAAGGAAACTAAGACAAACATTTTGAATATAATTCCTTTTTGCAGCTGTATTTGCTTAATACCGGGACAGCTTGACTGCCAATCTCTATCTCTATGTAAACTTGTGTCTTCTATTGGGAGTGCAAACTTGAAGGAGTGAAAGGAAAGGATCCTGCAGACATTAAAATATTCGGTAAAAAGACGAAAGCGATCGTATTTGTTATTTTCTTCTTTCTATTTTCTTCTTTCGTTATCTTTCTTCTTATGAGAGATTCATTTTAAAAACAGCGTAGTTCTATTTGGTGAATTGCTTGCAATTTGACATTCGTTTCACAAAATCATACATCACTCTTTATACCCGGAACATCTTTAAATGCTACTTTAAATAAGAATATTTGCTCAGTTGAGAATGTAAATTGCTCTCTTCCTGCGCCTCATCTGCATAGTAATTAACGTATTCTCGGCTTAAATATGTGATACATTCGAATTCTAATGTTTAGTGTTTCGTATTACAGTTCTAGCGATTTGATTTACACAGCATACATGACAAGGTTACTTAAACGCTTCAGTTTACTCGGATTATACATCAAAACAGCTAATGGAAGTTTGCGCTCAAGAACTAAAACCAGCAATAGGCATAAAGTTAGTAAAACTCGCGAAGCTTAAACACCAGCGTTTTTTATATTGCGCAAATTTGCGCAAGCTTATAAACAAACAAAAAAATTTGTCAACGACTTTCTCTGTACTCAAGGTTACCGCAACATTGAAAAAAGAACAGTCGAGCAATCGACCGAACGCGTTCACCTTCTCAAACTCATATTAAGTCTTTAACTGTCAATTTTTGTTAAATTTTCCTTGGTCTCCAAAAACATAAAGTCGTGCTTCCAACCACACACTCTAAGCGCTTTGAACGCCGTCATACATAAACAATATCAATTTGGCTCCCCTGAAATGAATAGAACGGCATGGAGAAAAATTCTGGGACTTACCTGAGGTAGCCTTTGAGAACACACAGGTCAGCGAGAGAACACTGATAAACGATAAACCTAGTCTGACGGAACTCATCTTGCTGTTTGTCATTTGAATGCTGCCTTTTCTTTGATTCTTGTATCAAGATGGAAGGTTATACAAATACACTGTACCCCCCTATACTTTTTGCCTAAAGAATGCCTGTGTCATTGGTACAAGTTGCGAAATCACTCCTACGCACGCCCAGCCGGAAACTTCCATGGAGTTCGAATCGTGCGTGAAAAATAAAACGCACATCCAGCTGGAATTTCGATTACTGACTATGATTTTTACCAACTTTATAATTTTTCATTTCAATTAGATTGAATACAGAGGTCGCATTGTAAGTGCAGAATTTTATTAAATTCCGTCCCCGCAATAAATAAATGAAGAATAAAGTAAAATCTGCTAAATCATGAGGACAATGGTTTGAGTAAAAAACGCGATGAGTGATGGGCTTCCGTCTGGCGCGAGAAGACCTCAAAGCAAAAGTCTTCCTCTTTTTTCTACAGTATCACTTATTGAGTCTTTGGTAACACCTACGCAGTAAGACATCTTTAGTTTCGATTACTGTATTGCTATTGTATAGCTTCGATTACTCCTATTCTATAGCTTTACTTCTATAGCTTCGATTACTGTGCTACTATTGTATAGCTTGGATTACTACTATTCTAGAGCCAGATTGCTATTGTATAGCTTCGATTACTGCGCAAAAAACGCGGCATGTGGTGGGCTTCCGTTTCGTGCGAGGAGACCGCAAAACAAAATTCTTCCTCTTTTTTCTACAGTATCACTTATCAACTGAATCTTTGGTTACACCTACGCAGTAAGACATCTTTAGCTTTGATTACTGTATCGCCTTGATGTAGCAGTTTCATAAATATAATATTGCGCATGTATGCAAACCGTTATATTGTGGTATTTATGTATTTGATGCATGTTCAGAATTAAATGTCATCAAATTTCACGTTGAAACGACTTACCTATACATTTAGAATCTTATAAAACCTGTCTAAGCTTTGATATAGAGGAGTTGGAAGAATAACCTAGAAACCGTTTCACCTATATATTAACAATAACGGCCAGCATAAAGAATAAAGACAAATCATAGTTTCACTTTAGCGTTTAATTATAAACAATATTATATTGTAGGTGCATGGCATAGACAGTCAGAGTGTGACTAAAGGTTGTGAGAGAAGACTCGAAAAGGAAGCGATAAGTCAACCAAAGGGCGTGAAAAAACATGAGAGACGGGGCGAAACTCAGGTTCGTATTAAGCAAAGTCTAGCAGTGATCGTCTCTGCTGAAAAGGTCACTAGTGAAGCGAAAAAAGGTAGCCTGCGTCGAGAGTGAGAAAAGTGGAAGTGTCAAACGATCATGAACAGGTAACTCTAGATTAGTATCGCGCTGATGTGATAAAATTAGTCTGTCTTACATTAACATCATTCTCCAGAGCACGTTTATCGTTTTCAAGAGACTAACTGTTGTTGTCTCTATTGCGGTGTCTGAAAACGATGGTTCGTTTTCTTCAAACTTTCTGGATTGATTTTTGGATTGCAGCGAGACAACACACATAAATTTTTTCCGGAAAGGCTAGGGCGTTGCAGGACGCATTCATTTTGAAATGGGAATAGCATAACCATGTTACGAGTTTTACTGAATAAAAAATTGCAGAAAGTTACAGTAGAACAGGTTTAGAAACCTACTGAGATATTTTCAGAGGATTTTAGATGCCCGAAGGTGGAATTTCATCCCATGCGTGATATATATTGTTTGAACCCAGTTATGAGTCACTTCGCCAGACGTGCCTGTCTGTAATTCACCCATCACATCTATTGTTTGTTAGTTAAATTAACTGCGCATTTCTGTTAACGCCGGATGGTTGTCTTCACCTGGTAATCCCCTGCAAGCACAGACATATATGGACATGAGGTTCAAAAAATTGTTGAGAAAGACCAAGTTCTTTGCACATATTTGAAGTACGCATACATATATTAACCTTGAGAATAGAGATCATTTATATATATTTTCCTCATCTTCATCTAATCATTCATCATTCATCATTCATAATTCATATCCGCAGATCAGCTATGCGTTCTCATTTGTGTCCAAGCATCAATTTCCATTTCAAATATAATTGGATTATATATCATGTAAAAAAAGCCCACACGATTATCTTTTTATGGCCATAAATGACTGCAATCTAACTATGCCCCCGCATCGACTAAAAGGCATATAAACTCAAACAAAGTTTTTTCACTCAAAATACGACGGAGTAAACTCAGAGGCGCAAGAGAATATTTCAAGATGCTACAACTGTGGTTCGTTGCAATGTGTATTTACTACGCAGGAACAGGTGTATCCTTAGGAAAATCTGGTAAGCATGCGTTCCACTGCAGCTGACATTAAATTAGTTTAAGTTTAATTGGGTAAGCCCAAGCAACTCTCTTCTTCATCTCAGAAGTGATGTCTTCAACTCTATATAATTTTACCTGCTGGAGCAAAACAAATTGATTGGATTTGCTGATTTTGGATGTTATTTTCTTGCCTAAAAACAAGCTGAAGCAAGCACTTTCTCAAGCAGCGACAGTTGTTTGTAACGGTTTTTCCCCGAATGAGACTTCAAAGTACGAAGTTATCTGCTGTTGAGTTTTTTGGTCGTTAAAGTGTTGCGAAAAGTGCGCTATTGCACAAAATGCGCATCAGTGTGGAAAATGCGCATCAGTGTGCAAAATGCGCTGTTCGGCCAAAAAAAATATCGCATATTTGATACTCTTTAGCTTCAAAAGGGCCACCCAGATTTTAATTCAGATTGGCAGAAAGAAATGATGTTAAGGTAATCATCCGAGGCTACCAAGCGACTTCGAGACAGTTCGGACGCCTGCGGAGCTGGCAAGTCATGAATAAAGCAAAGATTCGTTAATGTCCACACAACAACTCTCGGTTAACTCAATTTTTGTTTACTGTAGCAGCATCCTCAATGCCGTTCATATTGTTTCCTGCGAGTCGTATCGACAGCTTACCTGTTTTAGAATTTTTTTGATCTTTTGACTCATCCTCGGATTTCTGTCAGTGGAATAAAATTAACTGGTGTTTGGCTGCCATGAAAAAATCTTCTTGCATTAGTCAGAACAAGTCAATTTTTTCTTTCTCCAAAGGAAGGAAAACGTTTTAATACTTGCTGGAAATCAATTATGACATGATAATAAAGCTATCTTTAAGATTGGGGGAAGTCTTCACAATAGTTTTGATTCCTTCAAGTAGATCACAAACTGAAATTAATGCATCCAAATTTGACCTCATCTGATGTTTTCACATTCATTCTTTCCAGCCACGTCGAGAACCATGCCACCGCCAACTAACTTTAGCTTGTACGAAGAGTACGAAAGACAAGCCATCGCTAAAGGAAAAGCGGGATTATCTTTCAATGTTGGTAAGTCGTTAAAAATTATTGTACATCTTACGAGTATCATGGCCTACAGTAGTCAATTACAGTATTTCCCAACTTATGTTAAGAACTACTTTTTACTGACTCACATCGAATGCCATTCTTTTAATAAGCCAAATTAAATTCATCTAACTAAATACCGGACAGGTTCGACTTTTGACGTTCGATTGCATTAGGCTCGTCTCAGACCCTCTTCACTCCGGTATATTTAGAGAGCACTGCGGTCGTTCAGGGGCAAAGTGGTGGCCCTCCACCCTATCAACAACTTGAAAAGTTTGCGATTTTTTAAAATTTTAATATCAATATGTAAAATACTTTCCGGACTTCCCGTAGTTGGCGACCTCTTATTTGGCCCTCACGAGAAATTGCCCATGTCGGCCCATCCTTCGCTGCGCCACGGTTTCCCTCCTGAAGAAGGCTCATAAACAATTGAAGTTTGGCATTGAGACAAGCGTCGACCTTTGTTTTATCAGCGGAAAGAAGAGAATAACTATGACAACAAGGTTATGGATATTTTCATTCGCTTATTGCAAAGACTTGGCCGTCCGGTTGAATAAAGTTTCACGCTTGACTAAATTCTTGGTTTCCACGAAGTCTCCAAAGGATAAAATGATAACATGGCGGACATATTTGTTTCCTAACAAAAGAAGCTTAATAAATATCAATTGTTACCTTTACCACAAACATGGCGGTTATAGCGTCACGTGAAAACCAGCAATAGGAAAACTTGATTAATCTAGATTGATCAAAGCTATCATTCAATTTTCCTACTGAGGAGAACAGCGTCTGTCCAGAGATGAAGAACTTCCCATAATCTTCTGCACCACTTACTCAGAGTACGTGTAAATCTGTAATACGAAAGACAGACGTATTCTCAATTTTTCCTTCTCTATATTCTTCAAGCATTTCTAATCTTTTTCTTTACATCACTCAGTTCTTCCCCTTCAATCTTCATCTCTCCTTGTCTTCTATTTTCTTTTCTATTTCTTTGTTAAGGTAGAAGAGGAGGAAGAGGCAAGGCACGTAACGACTACGACTGCACCGTTCGATCTCTACCATCCAGGATAAGACGTGAGATGCGCTTGAGCACATTTTACAAGAAGTATGCGCATGCGTATGGTATTCCCATCATCAGTTCAAACCGAGTTACTGATGCCGCCATCGTACGTGCTTGCTATGTCGTGCGATTTGCTTTGGCTGATCGTCAAGATATACGAGACTGGCTTCACGATCGCTACGGTAGAGCTGGGATCATCGCCGAACGGGAGCGGACAACGGACATTCCCGAGCACAGCTACCTACCAAACTGGTGGAATCAACGTGCGCGTGGCCTGGGCGCAACTCTACATAAGCCGATCTCAACCGGTGGTGAGGAAAATCTTTTGTGCAGGCCTAGCGACCGTTACTACGGAGGTGGCCGTGGCGAGGATATTTTCTTGCACGAATTCGCACACGCCATCCACAATTTGGGTGTCACCGGAGCGATTCCGAACTTTGACCGAAGGATTCGGACACTTTACAACGCCCGGAAGCGCGATGGACGATGGGCCAGGACCTATTTCATGAGTACGGACCGAGAATTTTTTGCCGAAGGAGTAACAAGCTACTTCGATGTTAATACGGAGACATGGAATGGACGGCCAAACGGCATTCACAATCACGTCAACACAAGGAAAGAACTGAAGGCATATGACTTACAATTGTATAACTTGGTCAAAGAAGTCTTTCCATGCGGAAATTCGTTTTTAGACAGGTGTTCAGCTAAGAGAGGTGAGTGAAATAAATATTTTGATAGCAGCACCTACAGTAGCAACGAAACAACAACGGAAAGAAGACTAGGAATTGTAACAGCAGTATCGCGGTGGGAACCAACACAGGTACATTTAAATACAACCATTGGAATTGCAACAAGAACAAGAAAAACAACGTCAACAACAACACCAAAAAGAACTATAGCAACGACAACAACTGTTATGAGAATAACACGAATGGCAGCAGTAATAACAACAACAACTACAGCAACAATGGCAATAAAGGAAAAAGCAACGGATACAACTATAACAAGAACGAGATCAATAGTACACAGCTGCGACTACTTCAACAATAACAAATATAACAATAACAGCGAGGACTATACAAACAGTAACAGCAATACTTTAGACAACTAGAAAACTAAAAATCACACCTAGAAAAGCGACTTTGGCAAGGACGACCATAGCAACAGAAACAGCAATCTCCGCAGCGACGACGTCAAGAAAGTGTTCTTTTTTTTTGTTTATTAAATAACAGTGCTAGACATGAATGTCTGGTTATTACTCACACTTGCTGAGAAAAGGCCTAAAATTTAAAAAATTGAATTTTTATATTTTCTTCTAATTTGTAGGTGCGAAACCACGTCCATTCAGGATGAATTGTAGTCCAGGTAACTGCAAGATTTTTTGCTTGTTAAGGATCATGTCAAGTATCACCTATTTAGTAGTTTAATATCATTATCAGCAGCTTTTCAAAGCGATTTCTTCTTCAGTCTTAGCCTACTTTGTCTTGAGTGTCAGGGATTATCCTGTGAGACAGAATAGGAATCAATTGCAAATATCCAACTCCAAAACCCTCAGGCGAACCAATAAGGCCTTGGGTTGCATTTTGGCCACTGCTCTTTGGTCTTATAATTTAATTTCTGACACTTTAAAATATACCGTTACCTAACGAAGAATATAAGATATAAATTTAACGCTGGGTATTCCTAATTAATCACAAAGATTCAAGATGAGTTATTATCAGCGGCGTACAGTGGCCGTTTTGGGTAGGGGTGGCGAGGGGGAGGTTGGGGAGAGATTGGGAAGGAGTGGGGTGGGCTGTTCGTTTTACTGACCACGGAAAGTTTTCAATGGACCTCAGGAACTTTTACTGCCAATTTTTCCTTGAGGCATGAATAAAATGTCAAGATAAACTTGAACAAACCTTTATAGTTCATCTGATAGCGAACCTCTGTTGATATAGGTAATTTGTGGTCGTATTTTTGGGTTTATCGTCCACTTTACCACGGATACAGTCTCACTTTACCAACAGCTTTACCGATATCCTTTTAACCGACCCACTAATGAAAAAGAGGCGAAGTTGTAGGAATTTATATAGAAAAGTTCTGGCGTTTCGTGCAAAGGCCCTTCTTCAGAGAGCGAAACCTGTTCACGTATCCACGTTTCACTCTCTGAAGAAGGGCTTTTGCTCGAAACGTCAGAACGTTTCTGCATAAGTTTGGCAATGTATCATCTTAACCCTTTAACGTATAAAATGTTTTCTTTTCTTTTTTGTTTTCTCGTTTGTTCTTTTGTTCTTGGTGTCCGATGTATGGGACACTGTGCGTTGGAGGGTTAACTGTCTACGCTGTTTTATATACTGCCTGCGCAGCATCCTGTATTTTTACATCGTTCCAAGGAATGAAAAAGTTATGTGTGTGCCGTACTCCTACCCTCCGTACGGTACGTCCCTGGTTAGTATGTAACAACGGTATGGTAATCCAAGTATCTGGTTTTTGTATTTACAGGTGGTGGTGGTGGTACGGTGGTAACTAGAAAGCCAAAACCAAACCCAACTACATATGCTACGCCTCCATTGCCAACAACTGGCAACAAAGGTAAAGCTACTCGAAAGGAAGAAACTGTTGAAAGGCGTACATTATGAAAATTGTGTAAAAATGTCGACATTTCGCACAACAACGGCTGTCGTAAAAGCAACCATAACAAACAGCGACTAAAAAACGGCGAAAAAACAACACATGCAACGATTGATAGTGATAACAAAAACAGCCAGAAAAAATTGCAAATAAGGCAGAGATTAACCGGGAACAGATCAATAAAAAAATCAACAACAACCGACTGCTGCTATACAAACAAGAACAACAACGATTGTAACCATAACAACAACAAAAACGGTGACTGAAGCAAAAGCAATAGCAATTAGAAAACATCAGTAGCAACAACAGCAACAGCTATAACAGCAAGTTGGACCAGGCGGGCAGGTGTAAATTCGTGAAACGTACAGCATATTATATACAAAGTTTTTCTGTGTTAATATATCTTCCACTTTCGTAAAAGAGTTCACTACCAACATGAATACCACTGTCTGACTCACTTTTCATTTGGTTTGAACTTGTGAAACTACGATAGTCACATTTTAAATCATATTATGAATACTTTTATTTTTTGAATTCAAACCGAAGAAATGTTGGATTTGCTTTTGCAGATTGCGTAGACTTGAATAAGTATTGTTCTTCCTGGGCAAGTAATCCGGTGAAAAAATATTGCCGTAGTAACTCATATGTCAAGAAGAACTGCCGAAAGAGTTGTAATTGCTGTGACGGACATCCGCGTTGTGGTCAATGGGCTAAAGCTGGATATTGTAAGAAAAACGAGTACGTAACGAAAAACTGCAAGAAGAGTTGCCTGGGAGGAGGATCCGACAGTTGTTAAAAGAATAACCCGAGCTGTTTAATCTACGGATTTGACTTTGGTTTATACTTCATAAAGTTGTCACCCGACTTTGGATTCTGATTAAAAATGCTTTTCTTCGTTACTAACAAGTTGGCTTTGGCAACTGAATTTTTATGAAATAAAACAATTCTTTGGCATGTATTTAATTGAATAATACTAAAGACAAAAAATAATTATCACTCGTAAACCTACATCCATAAAACGGATAGCTAGGTAACGGGAAAATCGTCCAATCAAAACCACTTGAGAAGTACGAATTTCACAAATGAATCAGGCTATTTGCTTCCGCAGAGTATCTCGGGCAAGATAATGATCGTGATTGCTTATCCTAAGCGCAAAACTGGTGGCTGATAAACTCTGTATATATAAGCAGATAAATTGGAACAATTGGTTCCAACAAATGAAATTAAACTCAGGGCATTTTATGAATGCTTATTTTTATCATTACAAACAGAGAGCTAAGTCAACACTGATCATTGTGTGAAGCTCCAAACGTTCTCTTTGATTAACTCCTTGGAGACAGATCTGCTGTTTAAAGATTTTCGATTTGAAACAAACATTTTTTAAAACTACGGAAAATTTTGGACCAAAAAAATCTATTTTTCGCGCAACGAATTTCATTTCGTTTTCAGCGTTTTCTTGGCAATTAAATGGTTGTAATGCTAAGTAGCTGGAAGTTAAAATAATAAAGTATCTGCTTCCATGTTTAATAATGCACAAATAATCCAAACTTTATTCCTTTCGAATCTATTTAGTTTTACCCACTGTTCGGAGGATTTCTCATTTTTCATTTGAACTCAACTTCATTTGAAGTTGATGCTATACGTGAATTGTGATACATGGCGATACCACTGCAGTTTGTATGTGGCATTAGCTTGTTCTTTGTTCATGTCAAATAATTAACAATTACTTGACGAGGTTGAGCAAAATATTGTGATTGTTAGTGGCAAGCAGATCAATTATTTGCTAAAGCCGCAGGGAGAGACAAATAATTTATCGGCGAGACACTAACACATCAACATATTTCGCGATAACCGAGTTTAATAATTGGTTTATCAATTGATTTATTTTTTGTTCGTATTTTATTCGTTAATCTTTTCGTGTTTTCAGTGTTCTTTTGGCCTAATAAAGAGGTCAAGTCATCTTCCGACAACTCAGCAAATCGAGCCATGCTTACGAAGGTGGAGAATAATACGCACAAGCAGAATATTATTTGCAGCAAAACAACATTTGTCGGTAGTGCGCATGACCAAACCATTATTTGTAGGCAGTAATTTGCAGGTCACGAGGCGGGCTCTCGACCAGTTAAAAAGAAGAAAAATCGAACGATAATACGTATTTGATATATTTGTTTAAAAAAAAAAGATATTGCATGAAATTACAAATAATTGAAAATTTTAGGATCCGAAACTTGATCAAAAACAAAAGTTCTACTTTTGATAGCCAAATTAGGGAGAAAATTTCCACGGCTAAAAATCTAATTTTAAAAACTTATTGGGTAATCCTGATATTTATAACAATTTCATGCGTTGCAGGGAACGTAATTGACCAAACTATGTAAACTGAGATAAAGGATTAGCCTACGTACTTCAGTCTTCGATTCTCGAACTAAAGTATTCCTGGTTATTACAAAAAGCTTTTACCGGTTGTTTCAAAGATAAACACATAAGAGAAGAATTGTAAATACTTAATGGGGCTCAATCTATAAGACTCAATAAGCACTGCATGCAAAATTGAGTTTGACCTCTCCGGAACTTCATAGATGTTAGGTGTCGCCGTGTGCCAAGGACTGCGCTTTGTGTAAGGCGTGATAGATACCTTTTATTGCTAACAGTTGTTGATGACTACCACACTCTACCACCCGTCCTTTCTTGATAACAGCTATGGCATCAGCATGTTGAACGGTAGATAAACGATGGGCGATGACTAAGGTAGTTCGACCAATACTGGCTTTGTCCAAAGCTTCTTGTACTACCTGGATAGATATAGTATGTTGTTTATGGTTTATGTATTCCGTTAAAGGGACAGATTGGCAACAGTATCTCGTGATTTACCGTCGAATTGTTTCGTACAGCGCGCTCTGATCTATACAGCGTGCTAAAGGACAGCACGGCAAAGTACAGTGCAGAACAGCGCATGCAGCACGAACCAACAGAACGCAACGCAATACAAGACAAGTCAAAGTAACATAATACAGCACAGCCCGACCACAAATCACCGCATGATTCAGCGCAGCTCACACAGCACTGATCCTATAACACGGGCGACTGCTACGTTAAGGCATAGTATAAATAACACGTGGCATGGGTGAATTATAATACCTTTTCACTTTCGCTATCTAAGGCAGAGGTTGCTTCATCCAGTATTAGTATTTTTGGATTACGAATCAAGGCTCGGGCAATGGCAATCCTTTGTTTCTGTCCACCTGATATAAGTGTACCTTTGTCTCCAACGATAGTGTCGTAACCCTGATGTGACGAGAAAGGAAATTTCTTAGTACATATTATGTATTTGTTGAGAAAAACGCAGAATGGCTGGCGCCACATAAACGAAACCACGCACGACAAAGTTATCGTGTACGGTTTTTGGTCGTAATGAACCCGTCGCTATTCCAATGTTCATAACGATCAGGAATCGTACACGATGGAAAAAATAATCTTATTCTCACCAAAGAATAATCTTGATAACTCAAGGTATGAGTCAATACAAGAAAACACTATTGTTGAAAAGGATTCTGTCTCAATTTGAACAATAGTTTTGTCTTGTATTGACTCATATCTTGAGTTTTCAAGATGACTTTCTTCGGAATATGTTATCGGGTGGTCATGGTTTTATGCCCTTTAAAATGGTGGCCATTCTAGAACAATTTAGTAGATTTAATAGTGGGCGATTTTGTAAACTTGGCGAGATCGGGCGAACTAAAGGAAAAATCGTTTCTACAACTTATTATATTTTACTTTTTCCGATGCACGCTTCTTGAAATCACATGTCTGGGAACATGCAAAAAGACATTGTTGAATCACAATAATGAATGTCAGTAGTTTTTTGTTTCATAAAATACCATGATTTCTTGTATACAATTACAAAATAGATATATTGTGATAGGATTCTTGTTAAAAAGTTCGATAACTACTGTGCAATTGTGATTTTATTTACTATAACTCGTGATTGGGTGAAGATTGTGCCAAATCGGCAAAAAGGCGGTATTTTATGCTTGTCATATCTTGTAAACGAGTTTAGTAACTCCAACTAATTTTGCTTTTTTTAATATGAGCCCATCATAAACTCTGGTCTGAGAAGTTTCAGCAAATTCTTACTTCGGAATCAATTAGAGAGGAATTACCTTAAAAGCAGTAATCGTCAGTTATCTGTATAGAACTTCCGTTTCGTAATGTCAGAGCGGCAAATTCCGATTTTTTCAAAATCGGGTTTTTTGGATCATATTTTACATTGTGTGTAATCATACACTGTACGAGATTTTACTCAATGTAAAAAGATTATTAAAGATTCCTCAAGCAATATCGTCTCAAAAATGTTTCCCAGTTATGCCAGGTTCTTGTTTATCAAAAAATAAAAGTTTTACCTCTGGTAGGGACGATATAAACTCGTGAATATTTGCCGCTCTCGCTACTTCTTGGATTTCCTTATGACTGACTTCTCTTGTAGTGTCACCATAAGCAATGTTGTCCCTTATAGACAAATCAAATAACACTGGTTCTTGGGAAACGATGCCAATTTGCTGTCGCAGCCATTTTAAATTAAGCTCTTTTACATCGTTTCCATCAATCATCTGCAAAAAAAATTAAAAAAAGGAGGACGAATGTGGCTGTATTTTTACTTTTGAAAAGCCTGAGACATCGGGGCCAGACCTAATACTGCTTGGGGGGACAGCTACCTCCCTGTGCCTCGACCACTACACAACTACTGGTCAGGAATCTTACCACACTTCCCGAGTTGACGTCATAGAACCGCTCCACCAGAGACACTGAAGTACTCTTTCCACAACCACTGGTCCCCACCAATGCAATAGTTTGCCCGGGTTTGGCGTAGATAGAGAGATCGCGCAAAACTTTGAATTTACGGCGAGTGGGATATCTAAAGCGAACATTAGTAAGGCGAACCTCTCCGTTACATTGGTCCTAAGAGAAGTAACAGAAACACAAGGTTAATAAGGAGGTCGTAGAAAGGATGATTAACACTAATCTAACATTACCTAACATTACCCTAACCCTAATTCTAATCCTAATCCTAAGTCAATGAGCTAAGCCACTTTTCCGGTACCAAATCCGGAAGTTATTATTGTAACTGAGAAATGTTCTGGAAAGGAAAGTTCCATTACATGTGGAGAGAAAATCCCAAGTCTTTAGGATTGTATCACTTTGACTGTCAAATTCGTTCACCTTTCATAAACTACAACCTGTTAGGGTCACATGTTTCAGGACTTCTCTCTCATGACCTAGCGTGTTTCAATACCACCTCAATAAAGATGGCTAGAGATTAAGAGGCAGAGACCACCTGGTCTACGTATAACGCCTCATAAATTCTGAAAGCTACCAAATTGACAGGGTTATCATGTACAAACTTAAAGTAGACACGCTGAGGGTTACAAAAAGATAGAACTTTTTCCCGCTAGGTTGGTACTATATTGTGAATTTTGGGGTGACAGCCCCATGGACTATAACTCTAATCCTAACCTTCATTCTAACCGCAACACAAACCCTAACCCGAACTCAAACCCAAACCCAAACCCTAACCCTTACCCTAACCTTAACTCTTACCCTTATCTTGATCCTAATCCTAATTTTGATCCAAATTTTAGTCCTAATTTTAATCCTAATCCTAACCCTAACCTTAACCCTAATGCTAACCCTAAACCTAAACCTAAACCTAACCCTAATCCTAACCTTGATCCTAATCCTAATTTTGATCCTAATTTTAGTCCTAATTTTAATCCTAATTATAACTCTAATCCTAACCCTAATCCTAACCCTACTCCAAATCCTAAACTCTAATCCTAACCCTAATCGTAACTCTAATCCAATTGGGTACATATCCTTATGTCACTGGTAACTGAGTTTTAGATTACCAGGTTGTCACTTGGTCCTGAAGCTGGACTCTCCCGGCTGGTGCAAATAATTTTTTTGACTCAAGTTGGCTAAACGAGTGTATTTTTTGTCCAGTTTTGTTTAAAGTAGCACTGCTAGCAAAACTTAGCATATCTCGTTATGTGCCGAAAATAAAATTGTAGAACTTGATTATGATTTGGTAACTTTTGAGTATCATTCCTTCATGGGCCAGAAGGTCCACCTGCTGAGCTCGAAGCCAATAAAATCATTCGTTCCAAAATCTTCCGGTGGTCATTCCCCAGGGGAACTCAGCTCTTCGGCGTTCACCTCACTCCCTCAACAAAAATGCGGATCTGCAGTGTGCGACGATAAAGGTTTCTTACCGGTTGTATACCATCATCTGAATAACTATCGATATGAGGAACTTTATCCAAGAGATAAAACACCCGGTCAGCTGCCTGTTTGGCATTTTTGTAATCTGGCGTCATGGAGGCAACTTGACCAAGTAGTAGAGCACATACAATGATTGTATATATTGAACTGTTTTTGAAAAGGAAAAAAGAAAATAAGAAAATTTTACTTCGACCAAGGTGTAGCAGTTCATGGAAATCTAAACGACCATTTTATAAACACATTCGCGTTTATTTGGCAGGTTTTCAGGTTATCTTCTCTTGTGTAAAATGGTCTGGCGTTAGCCACAGTAAATACTGTCAGAGTAAAATTTAGCCAGAGTAAAATCATTAGGTTCCCAAAGGAAGGAAATTGAAAAATTTGCCAGAAAAATCTTGCATGTTGTGGAAGTTGATCGTCCAGGTTAGTATAGTCTTGAGAAAGACTGTTGATGCAAGTGACTGGAAGCGGCCTCAGCGGCGGTCATCTCCACAGTCAAGTGAAGAGTAAATGTCAGGTTTGCCTATATTTGTATCTGGCTCGTGCATCATAAGTGGGCGGTCATCATAAGTGGGCGAGTCATAGAGGTGGTGGTTGTTTGTGAAAAGCAGTGAATGTGGTTGTATGGGCGTTAATGATCAGTTTGTCTAAGTGTTAAGTCTGTTAATTGTTTCCATGTTTAAATTTGTGGACAATCGTTTGTAATGTCCAGGTAATTGTTGTGATCAGTTTAGTGGTTTTTGTTCAAGGTTCGCATGCCAGTTTTCTAGTGTGAGTCGTTGCTTGTAGTTGGTGCTGTAAGTAATGCATTTTGCCGATTCTCAGTCAATGTTGTGTTTCGTTTGTCGGTGGTGTTCGGCAATGTGGTTGGTTTGTTTCCCTTTTTTATCGCTCGATTGTGTTCTGTAAGTCGTATATTTATTTTTCTGCTAGTTTCACCTATATAAGTGGCTTGGCAGTCGGAACAATTAATTTTGTAAACTTCACCTTGTTTTTCATGTGGTTGTTCACTGTCCTTAACGTTAGTCAGTACATGTCGTAAACTTGTGATCAGTGAAATTTTTTTTGGTGTTTTTCGTTCGGTATTCTGTTTCATTTTTTTGAGCTCATTTATCAGCAATGGTTGGCTTTGGTAGTAGTTGATTCGTCAGTGGCAGTTGTTAATCGGCGCTCGGATCAGTCATCTACTGGTGGAGTTGACGATCTGAATAGCCTCTTGTGCGTTCAACGGACACTTAATTCTAAGCCCTGTGGGAAAAATCTAGCTGAACTTTCATGCGCAAAAAAGCACTTTTGTGACTTAACCTTTTCTAAAGCGTCAGTATCAGAGTGGAATTTTCCGCGCACGCTGGTTATTCCTTGTCTTCCATTGGCTCTCGGGAACCTAACAATTCCTGAGACCCAACGAAAGAAACAAAAAAGGCAGTACATGTCCGGAACATTCCGCCTAGTGGAAATTAGGCTTAACACATGACATAACGTGCAACTTCGTCCACAGGGCATTTTGCCTCCAAGTCGGAAAATCGGCGAAATGGCCATTTTTGCCGACCTTCTACCGTGGAGGTAAAATACCCTGGGAACGAGGTTGCTTCGGTGAACTCTAAAAGGACTGGAACGATAACTTCAGATTGAATTTTGAAGCCAACCGAGCAGGCTGGGGTGTAGGTATGCCCCATGCCTTTGAGAAAACAAAACTACAAATACCTTGAAAAAGTCAAAGATTTTATCATTTTACGCAAAGTTTTGTTTTTCTTAGGCAGTTTCCCCTGTCTCCTATGAAAGCAAATTAAGTAGTCATGCAGTTTACCTATTCTTCAGAAAAAGCCGTCGGTAACGGATAAAAAAAAGTTCGGTCGAAAAACCTCACTGAAACTCCCGCTCTTTTTCATTTTCTTCTGATATCTCAAGACTTTTTAACACTTCACAGAACAACACCAGGAAGAAATTATGGTTAATCTTACACTTGATTTCGTTTTTGTCATTCTGGTATGTTGTTATTGCCGTAAAATAACAATTCACGAACTAAAACAGATCAAAAAACTGTCTCTATTATAGCCTTGGTAATCGCGCTAGTGGTAACACCACGCAAGAAACAGGCGTACTGTACTTCATATGTACATACAATACAATACAATACAATACAACTTTATTTCACTCTTTGATAGAAAAATATACATAAATGACCAATTTTTAGA
>JBAHVQ010171531.1:0-18506 GCA_036872915.1 Nanipora kamurai
AACCTCGATAAACACACTACTAACTTGTGGTGTTGTCTTGCTGCAACCCATCTAATGACGTCACATCCGCCAATTTGTGCAAGAGATAATTTTTTTTGAAATTGATTCAAAATGGCCAACAAGTTATAGATTTTTAATGAATTGAGATACACATTACTAATGAAGTAAAGATTTTTGTAATGAATTAACGTCACATCCATTATTAGATGATGTAACACTTACAAAATATATAATAAAACGTTTCGTTGCCAACGTCCTTTAACTCAGGCAGGACAACTGGTTTTATCTGCAAAATCTTTGCTGAAGTAAGGACAGGTTGATCTACATCGTCTTCCACGTAACCTAATGGTTGATTATTCAGTACGACTTCGATGTCTAGAATCATGTCTGATAATTCCACAAAGGTCATTGCCAATGCTTTTGTGAAAACATCGTTTAAAGAGGCTGATCAATCGTTCAAATTGCCCTCCCCACCAGGGTGCGCAACTCAGGTTAAATCTCCAATGGATTTCCCTGTCCATAAGAAAGCTGTTCAATCTCTCATCTCCCATTGCTTTCTTCAACCAATTCGCCGCAGCCTTGAACGTCATAGCATTGTCCGAGTATATGAAATGTGGTCCCCCCCTTCGAGCAATCAATCTCTTTAAGCTAGGCAGGAATTGGACAACTTCCAGTGATTTTGACAATTCTAAGTGGACTGCCCTTGTGAGACTGCACGTGTAGAGTACCAGATACCTTCCTTTGAGTCTTCCCTTTCATTCGGTACCTGATTGAGCCGGCAAAATCGACACCTAACACCTGGAAGGGGGTTTCTTCTTGGGTTCATGTGACTGGTAGTTGTCCAGGGGGTGGTCTACGATACGATCGAGCACGGAATTGTGCACATCCATAACACTTGCTTCACACTTGTTTCATGAGACGACGTAATTTTGGTATCCAAAACCGCTCGCGCACTTCCGCCATCGTCGCCTGTACTCCCCCGTGGTGAGTGGTGATGTGAGCGTGTTCTACTAGTTTCTTCAAAAGCCGCGAATTCGTTCGCAAATATATCGGGTACTCGCCCTCAGTTCGTCCACGACACTCTAAAACTCCGTCCTGGTTAGGTTGAAGATTTAGCTCAATCTTCGTACTCACAAATTCAGGTGCATTCTTGGCTTCATCTTGAATGCGCTTGATCCACCATAACCTTGCGTCTTGATCTCATGGGTTTTTATCGGTCCAAGAGACTTCATTTCCTTCCATGTGTGTTGAATGAAGCGGTTCACCCAAGCACAGATTCGAAGTGTTTTCCTCAACGAATACCTTTCAAGTATTTGGTCAAACACATTCTCGGGCGTTGCTTGATTCATTGTGACCAACGCTCATGTCAAAGGTTTCTCTTCTTGTTTCGAATCTGAGCTTGCCTCAGGAACCACTTCCGGTGGCCACTTTTCCTGATAACTAAGCCACGAAGGACCGTGCTGCCATAACTCGTTTCCCACTACATCTCCTCTGTGGCTCCCCAGGTCAGCTGGATTCTTGTTGGTTGAAACATGATGCCATTCGATTCGGTCAAGTTCTTTGATCTTCTTTACTCGGTTGGATACAAACTGTTGATATTCGCCTTGTCTGTGGATCCAATACAGCACGACCGTTGAGTGCAACCAACATTGGATACTGGCCACCTTCTCACTACCAATTGCTTGGTCGATGTTTGTCACTAGGTTTGCTACCATGTGACCGGCGACAAGCTCTAAACGTGGAATCGTAAGATTCTTCTTTGCAAGTCGAGACTTCAAGCACACAATACCCTGAGTTGTTCCGCTCTCTTGTTCTGCGACTGCGTATACGACTGCACATACTACGTTCTTGCTCGCTTGAGGAACCGTGTACAGGCATGGTAAGCATTCGTACCACTCTAGCCACCGTCTCTTTAAAGGAATGTTAATTTCTTCGTCCCAGGCCACCTGCTCATCACACATTTTGCGGTACAGTAGCTTTGCTACTAGGGTCATTGGGGAAACTAGGCCGAGTGGATCATAGATACTTGCAACCTGTGACAGGGCTTCTCTTTTGGTAGTTGCAGTGCTTCGCTCTTTGTTCACCATGACACTCAAGGTATCTTGACTTTTGTTCCAAGCCATACCGAGGATCTTCGTCTCAGTTCCACTCGTGCCAAGTTGCTTCTGTTCACTAGGGCAGGATATTTCTTTCAGGTGTTTGTTCAGGACTACTCCAAGCAGGAATGGGGAACACGTTGGCCCGAACAACGCTCTGGTAAATTGATATACCGTGACGTCATCACTTCCTGCTGGTTTCCAGTGGAACCATAGGGAATTGTGCTGAGCTTCTTGTATCCGAACTTGCAAGAAGGCTCTCTCTAGGTCAGCGGTTAACACGATGGGAAAGAAATGGGAGCGAATTAGAATATCTCACAGGTGGTTCTGAAGTGATGGACCAGGGTTCAAGCATTTGTTCAGGGATGGATCAAAGGCAGACTCTTTAGCGGATGCACCATAAACGACTCTAAGTTTCATTGTCTCTGTGGGGAATGTAAAACTCTTTTCCCTCTGCTGTGGCGGGCGCAAGTTCGATGATACCCTTTGAGTTGATGATGTCGTTATACTCGTTGTAAATCCCCTTTCGTTCAAGGTGCTTTACTAGGTTGTCAAGTCTCTGTTTACTTCTCTGTTCGTTCGATGGAAGGTCTGGGTGATGTGATTTCCACGGTAAGCTGGTCTCGTACCAGCCTTATTTGTTGCACGTAAGATGATCCTTGAAGTTGTCGTAAATCACGCTAGGGTCTTTCTTGGAGGGATCTTCAAGACCGAGAACATCCAGTCGACACAAACGCTCGAAATCGCTTTGAGATGTTTTGGTCAGCAGCATCGTATTCTGGTCCCACTCGACCCCAGGACTCATGATCATCCAACTGAATCTTGTAAATTCTGCCACAGGCTCACTGTCCTTTCCTACGAGAGGTTTGGTCCTTGTTGTTATTCCAGCATACTCACCATTCCCCAGGACAAGATGAACGGAAATCTCGCTTTTTGTGTCGCACTTGTCCATTTTGACTGAATTCAAGTGTTTATATTGTCTTACGAGTTGGTCATAGTTGGGGTTGCTGGTTGTTAGAAGTTCGCCCTTTTCTATTTTGTTCAAGTTCACGTTTATTTTGCACAAATCGTCCAACGAGCTGACTTTTACATCAAAGACTTCAATTCGTTCTGTTTGTGAAGTCATCAACATGTCTATACACTGAATCTTTATTTTCGCTGAATCTTTATTTCGCTATACTCCATGCGTTGATAAGCTTTGCAGATGCGTAAGAACTGCCGGCACGCAAGTCATTATGCCATTGACTTTCACAACAACAACTGGAAATATGCCTTCTGCACTTGCACCATCCGTCATCACTTTCTTAGCCCCGGCTAGCTGTCTTCCGTTTTTCGCATCACTGTGAATAGATTTGTCATCGCGTTCATGATTGTATTGCTCACAGATAGATGAGTAATGACGTTTGTTGCAGTGTCCGCAGGACGTCTTACTGGCACACTCGGATGTTCAGTGAAATTTCGTAGCGCAGTTGAAGCACAACCCTTTCCTTGCCAAAATTTGTTTTCGCTCGCTTGGTTTCACAACATTTGTACACAAAACAGCCTTATGGTCAAGATCTCTGCAATAAATGCATCCTGAAAGTTTTTGACCATTTCCGTTTGCATGAAACAACTTCTTACGGGTATCATCCTTGCGCAGTGGGTCGCTATCGATCACAGGGTTGCGTTTTACCCACTGTTGTAAGGCCTCAGCTAGCTTCTCGAAACCCCATGTTTCCCATTCAGGATCAGTTCTAACCAAATCACCTCTGATACCAGACAATTTATCTAATGTTCTCGAGGCATTTCCGTTAACCTGATCGAGCTTCCTCAAGGTTTGTAATGCTCGCATGCAATAGGTCAAAGTCTCACTGAATTCAGCAATTTTACGAGGATTACTGTTTGGAATATGAGGTAACTCAAAAATCTCCCTTATGTAGCTTTTTATGATCTCTTGCCGTATTTATCCTTGAGAATTGCTTTGGCTCGGTTGTAACCTTCGACTGAAAAAGGGAGAGACTTGACACATGTCTTAACCTTTGGACCCAATAACTCTAACAAAAATGTAAACTTCATGATGGGGGCAACGGAACTTTTATCAATCCCTTCAGTGAACTGTCCCCAAAACCTAGGCCAATCTTTAAACGAGCCATCAAACTTCGTAATAACCAGTTTCGGTAATTTTGTGGTTCGACTTGAACATTCCTGAGTTTCCGGTTTTGATGGGGATATTTCATTTTGGAGGCGTAACTTTTGCTCGTGCAATTTTAACTCTGCTTTAAGTTGCTCCTCTTGTGCTGCAGCCTTAGCGCTGCGTTCTTCCTTAGCTAACCTAATCGCTTAGCTGTGAAATCTGTAAATCAGCCGCTTCAAACATTGATTCAACGTTATTGTTCCAATCGGAAATCTCATCCATGCTTATATTCCTCGTGATTTTCTGTTCTTCAACTTCGCGTTTGCACTCGTTAGATGCACTGTTTACAGATTGCAGGGTTTCGATATGGCGTTTTATAGTTTCACGCTTACCTGTTGCCAGGATTTTCTCTGATCTTTTAGTAACTAGCTTTAACTGGACTAGTTTCGTCTCCAACTCTCTCTCCTTTGCCGTTGCTTCTGGCGCTTTGACTTCGTTTTGAGCATCCATCTCTGTACCCATCTCTGATGATGCCATACTTGCTCAAAACGATTTCACAATCCTGTCGAAGGTGCCAGATGTTGAGAATTAGCCTCCGTAAATATCGTATAGTCCTCAACAGATCTCAAAATTCACGCAGTTTAGGTTTTATAAGGTATATTTTCCAATTATAATAATAGAGTAATCGCACTAAATGTTCACCGTAATTAACGTCACTAATTTCTTGTTCGCATCACAATGTCATGGCTCTTCAAATCACAGTCACGACTAACACTAACAGACTTTTGTGCAAAACCCCTAGTTATCTATAATTAACTTCCCTTTTTCTGTGCAGTACGTGTCATCACCTGACTTAATGATTAGACCTATAATAAACGTCACTCAGTCCCGACAAGCTGCATTACCGGAACATGCTTTTGAGACGAATTGCCTTTGCCATAGATGAAATGGAAACTGCCCCTAATCTAGCAAACAAAGTAACAATGTTCAACGCAATCATGTGGGTGAAGCAGGCTTGGTACTTTCTGCCTGGAACAACCATTCAAAAGTGTTTCACCCAACTGTGGAATTGGACATGTTTCAAGCTCCGAGGAGGAAATATCAGACGACAATTCGCTGAAGCCCACCAAAGAAATGGTGTACCACTTTTAGATGGAATCGCTTTGCAGGAATATGCTCAACATGATGATGATCTTGTTACTAGTCATGACGACATGTCAGATCCTGACCATCAACTGGGTCAGCAAAGCCTAGATGGGATTTGTGGAATCTGACTACTTCTATAATGAACAGCCCCCAACATCATTGGATGATTTGAAGAAACAAGAACCATGAGCTGTGTCCATACAAGAGGCAGCAAAAATGTTGGAGGAATTGCGGCGTTTTGGCCTAGAGAACAGCAAGCCTCAAATCATCGAGGCCATGCTTAAAATTGAAGGGACCAAACAACAAATTAAATTTGAATGAATTAAGAAATCGAAGCAGTCCATGCTGACCAATTTCTCTTCACTTAAAAAATAGATAAACTTAAGCAAATTCTAGTATGATTCTTACTTAAATAAAGTAATTGTCAAGGAATTTGTTGTTTGCTTGTGTGTTTTGTTTAAATTTATGCATTCCCCGGATGTTGCACACGCGAGAGTGTACTTTAGCATTTCTTTTTGCATCACAACCTGTCTTGAATGACCACTTTTACATGACAAAAGGAGTGGTCGTAAACTCAGGCTCTATTGTACTCAACTAAGTATTGCATGCCTTTGTGAACGCATAAGTTACAGTAACATCAAGCCAGAGCTAAGCCAGGGACCTTCACACCATTGGTTTGCTTCAGTTTTTGAAATTTAATGAAGCTGGACCAGTGCTGACTGCTCAGTTAACTAAAAATAACAGCAAACATTCGGTATTTATAGCCGACCAGTGCTCCTGACGTTTTTCAGGGAGCTACGTGAAGGAGCCAGATAGATGCTACCTAAGTCCTTCTAGTTCTTTGACTGGCTGTTGATCATCAAGTAATCAAATTATTTTGAATCATAAAAACAGGCTCCAACATGTCATCTGCCGAGCTGCTGAGTGTTTTAAATTTGATAACACATTCACAATGACAAATTTGAATTTATAGAATTGAGAGTATTAGTGTAGTGTACAGGTTTGGGTGACCTGTGTTAGGAACTGAGACAAGAGTTGAGTCAGTATAAATAAGGCTCCAAAAAGATAGTTTTTTGGTGATATATATCAAAGATGAATCTTAATTTATAGTATTACAATGAGGATTACTAAAAGAACCTTCGAAGTCAATCATGAAACAAAAATTAATGGCGACGGATGTCAACGGTCTGAAGTCACAGCTGGGAGAAAGATGGCATGCATGGTTATATATTTTTTTGTATTATGCTGTACATCAACGTAGAAAGTTCTGTGAGGAAGAGAAATAAACAGTTGCACAGAGCTGCTCCGGGTGTACAAGATATATATGAAAATTTGGTTGTTGTTCCTCCTTCTGCAAGCAAAGCTGACAATGATGATGAATACAATATACATATACTGAACCAGTATTTTCATGTGGAGTGAAATGAAGCATACAAGAGACATCTGCTGAGGGAACTGAAGCAAGAGCCTGGACAGGATGCAGAATCTTATGCCCTTCATCTTCAAAAGCAGGCAAGACATTGTGGTTATAGATAGGATACAATAAATGGTGTAAGGACTGTTTTTAATTTATTAGACTATGTACAATGCTATGGACTATACTGAGGACTATGTTTTCAACTAATATTATCGAGATATTTTAAGCCAGGACAAATTAGTTGTTAGTTTTTAAATATTGAAAAGAAAAGCAGGAGGTAGTGCACGGGTTTGGGTGACCTGTGCTAGCGACTGGGACAAGAGTCCAATAATATAAATAAGGCTCCAAATAGTTTTTTGGGGGGATGTATATTAAAGTTGAATGTTGAGAAATCCGTAATCTTGACGTATATTATTACAATTAGCTGGTGTTTTTTTTGGGGACACATTTAAAGATCATTCAAAGAAGGGCCTTTGCTTGAAGTGTCATTTTTCTACATGAATTTGGCAGTCGACCAACCTTTCTACCATAATAGTGATGTGCTGCAGTGAGTCCAAGCAAGGAAAAACCGAGCAAACACATTCTTCAGTCTTGTAGCGGTTGATTGTCTCCAGATTTGGTGAGTAAAATTTTGTTGAATTTACCACGAGCTTCCTTAGATTTCCAAGTACTGTTTACAATAGTTCTGAAAGTTTGTATCAAGTTAATCAATTTGCAAGGTTATTTTCTTTACAGAAGTATCTCTTAAGGCTAAGCAACAAACGCATTGTCAACCACGTATCCGCGGCTTGTGTAAAATCAAGACCAGCCTAAAGAAGCCTACAGAATTAATGACATTCAGTGAGCCTCTTGAGACAAAATGACTTTCCCCGTTTAAAATGGTATAGATGTGCCTTTTTGAAAGGTAATAAAGCCTGGCTATGAGATAGCCTCTTATAACAACTGTTCAGAAGAACTCAATAAACTTCATACGGAAAGTATATCTTTACTTAACTTTATAGCCGACTACAAGAACACTCTCAGAAAAAAATTAACTACAATCGTATTTTTGTCCATTTTATATGTCTCTGCTCAAAAAATATTCGCATATTATCATTTAATTATCATTCACATATTAAACCCTAATTACTAAAACTGAAATAAAAACAAAAGAACTTTGAATTCCTAAATTGGAACCCAATTCGACATTGTTCTGCTAAAAAACAACTATGATCAGGAAGCCCAGAATACGGTTCAAAGAACTACAACACTGGCATCCCTGTTTTAGTGTTCATGTCGTAATATAGATCGTTCCTCAGATTGACTGTGAAGCTTTGAAAACTGTAGTATTATTGAATATAAGTGATACAGCAACCACCGATGTATAAAATGAATTTATTATTAGTTATATGTGAACAAAGCTTTGCTGCAATAGTCTGTAGAAACCCAGGTCCCTCAATTGTGCTGTATGCCTAGAGCATTTTATATATTTGTACCAGCTTTGCAAAAGCTCAGTATGAAAGAAATCTTAGAATAAGCTGAATGCATGCCAGCCAGTAGTCAACAATTAATTTCAGTACAGTACTTAACACCTTTTTAATAGGAAAACAAAACTGTAGAACCTTGTTAACCTTGGTTTAGCAGCATCCAAACACCACTCTGCCACAAATCTAATTACGATCAATTGTTCTGAAACCACTTTAGAAACAGCTTGCTCATCTAACCCTTTTGTAGTCTCCTTCTGGCCAACTCAATGTCGTTAGTTCCTAAAATCGATGAAACTTGAAACTTGGTTACAGGACACTGTTGATCCAATCTGATATCCCTGGAAAACTTTAACCTTTATAGACGCGACCGTTCGTCAGGCTCACATGCATTGTGTGTTTATATGTCAATAATCAAATTATTGCCAGATATCTTGAAGATATTGAAGATCCAAACTTGGAAGATCTTTGGCTATATACTAGAGCCCATCGCCTTCCCAGAGGCGTGCCCTGTGTAATAGTTGCTTGTATTTATAACCCTCCTTTGTCTAACGATAATATTATGTTGGAGTACTTATATGAATTCTTGTCAAAATTGGAAGGCCTTTTTCCAGGCTGTGCAATTATACTTGCCGGTGATTTCAACCAGTTAAACATTTGTCAAACAATTCCAGATGAAGCAATGACTTAAATCTCCAAACCCGAGGCTCCAATATTTTGGATCTAGGTCTAACAAACATTCACAGATTCTACGAGCCGAATTCGGCCTGTCTGATCGCAACTCCGTCACAATTTGTCACAAACAGAGGTCAGAGGATTCAACCAGTCATAAAATTGTTATGAAAAGAGACACCAGACCATCCCGTAAAGCTGATCTTGGGAAGTATTTAAATCTAATTGATTGGAATATAATAGGAACAGCAAGTACATGTGAGGAGAAGTATAATCTATTCTCTGCAAATATTACAACTGGCATGAACATTTTTATGACCAAACGCAAAGTCAAGTTTCACAAGCATGACGCACCTTGCGTAACAAAAGAGTTTAAGGAATTAATCAATCTACGTCAATGAGCTCTTTAAGTTCTATCGTAATAGAGCCAAATTTTATGCCTCATCAATTAATTGTTTGAAAAATTCCAAGCCAAAGCAGTGGTGGTATCTGGTTAAAAGAATTAATTGTATGAAAACAAGTTGTAACAGCCTGCTTTCACATCTTCAAGTGGAAAATATTGATCATTTATCCCCAACGAAGTTCCGAATCTTATTAATAGCACCTTCATTGAGCCTATGAAAATATTCGACCCAATCTGTGAAGAAGACCTTTTCACCCTAGATCAATCTATGCAAGATGACGCACCAATAATTACCACTCCATTATCTGTGGTAACCAAATTGAAAAACCTAGATAGCTCTAAAGCGCCGGGCCCGGATAACATCCCTAACTGGAATCTAAAATATTAGTAGAACTTATTGCACACCCAATTTCCTGTATCCTGAATGCATCTTTCCACGATGATCTCAAGCAGGCCATGGAGAAGTATGTAAAACAAGGATCGACAAGAGAGAAAAGAGACTATCCAGAATACCCATGTAGCATTCGAACTCTTTTGAGATTTTTTTTTTTACGATTTTTAGATTATAACATTTGAGATATTTTGCTATCCTATTATAATGACAACAATATTGAAGCATAAGGAGTTAGAAGGGCCAGGGTAGTTTTTGGGCTACAGAGCGGTCCACAAGAAGATCATACGAAAATGTAACCTATATGATGTCGTGTCTTGACCCAGATGGACTAGCTGCACGAGGAGGTGTTGGTGGTAAAAAGGCAAGAAAGAATGGAAATTTTTCGTCGAAGGGCCCTGACTTTGTACATTCGTTAGATGGTCATGACAAGTTGACGGGCTACCAGAATTCGACATTTCCTACTGCAACAGATGGATGTTTAGATACTGCAAGTAGAAAGCTTGTGTGGATGCAAGTTTGGGTCAGTAACAGCAACCCACAGCTCATAGGATGATGGTACCTAGAACACATAAGACTTGAAAAAGGGACAGAAACGGGCACAATGGCCACCATGCATGATGACATGGATCTAGTTGGTACCATTATTGATGGACCTTCAACTTCAAATCAAGTAAGTAGTCAAGATTACTCTGGGTCACTCATGTTTTTCTAACTTGATAATATTATCCATTTTCTTTAATGATAGAGCATTGGTGGAAAGAGTCGCATGAACTTTTGGGAACATTCTTTAAAGATCAACTAAACTGACTGAAGGGTCAAGCTCGTGATCCTAAGAATGAAGTGGATAGGTTTGCACTTTTGTAAGCATTCCTTGTCCAGTTTTGATCTTTTTATATTTTGATTGTAAACACTTGATAAAAATTCAATACCTAATAAGGAGTTTTGGATTACTTAAAACGTTCACTAATTCATTCTCATGCAGGTCTGTACATCACACGATTAATATTTCTGTACTATTATAATACCAGTATTAAGGAGCAGCTGTGCATTATGTCAATTATATTTTCTAAATGTTCTTCTTGACACTAAGCAGTAAATATGGTGCATTTGTTCTAGAACGCTTCTGGCATTTATAATGGTTCTAGTTGTGCAAAAGGAGGTGGATTCTTTTAAAGACAATGTATGGAACACTCACCAGATTGGAGCACAAAAACGCACAATTCTTTTTGATGGAATCCCTAATCATATTCACAGCTTCCCAGAACAATATGGTTTGGATGAATGTGGTAACTAGCTTCAATTTTAGAGTCTATGATAGCCACATGAAGTGAAGGTTGCATGTTGGTCAAGGGATATGAACAGAATTCCATTTAGAACCCTCTTCCAAACCCCCTCCTTAATCTCGAATACAATTCAGATTTTAAAGTTATATTAATAAAGCACATTTTAAGTGAACAAGTCAATCTTTTCATCTATATTTCAGTACCATATTTGCTCTATTTAGCCCTCTGGGGGCTTATTTTTTTGCTAGCTTTTAAGGGGGGCTTAATAAATTTTCACCCAAAATTGGTACCGTAAATATATTAATTCACACAACACATGCACCTTTATCAATTTGTATTTATTGAAATACCCAATCCAGTACATGTATATTTATTTATAAAAACAACATCAGTGCATTTTATATAATACTACATTCAGTTAGTAATAGTGCAATCAAAATAATTTTATATCGTCAAGTTCTTCATCACGCTCCCGACACATTTCCTCTTCTGATATTTGAATATCAAAAGGATCAGATACATTGTCCTTGTCATGTGCTGTACTTTCCAGGCAGCTGAGAAGACTCTGACAAGGTCCATGCTTAATGCACATAAATTTGTTGTCTTCTGGTCCATCAAGGGCAGAAGACGGAGCACACACCTTCCATGATTTGATAATTAGCTCTGTGAGTAGCATGTGCCAAGCCTCGAGCATCCAGTCGGTCATTTGCTGTTTTGATGAGCTCGTATGTTTCCCTGCGCTGTTAGTTCATAGCACTCATCTGAAAGCCATTTTTCATACATGGTTCTCAAATGTTCTTTCAGAGGTTTGTTCCATCTGACATCAGGTGCTTCATTTAGTACAACCGCCAGGAACAATAACAGGATAAATTTTCCCTTTATTGAGGGTTCTCTCACCTCGGGTGTTAAATGACATCTGAAAGTATCCCATGCAAGAAGCCGCCGACGTCCGAAAGTGAATGTGCCCAGCATGTGCAACATGCTAAACTTACATGGAGTACAACCTACTTAAACACCTTGCCATCTGAAGTATCTGTCACTTTTCAAAGAAAGACCGCAGTAGGTAAAAACATTGCAAAACCCAAAGACACCTAAACATTAGACATCATTGACTTGGTGCAATATGATAGTACATAATTGACACCACACACTGATGTCAGTCCTACTGTAACAATCAGTTGAATTTTGATCAACAAACATGTAAAATTGTGTGTTGTCTGAAAACAAGTTCAATATGATAGTGGTAGCTGTAAATAGGATAACTAAGTCAAACCTTTCTATATGTTCACAAATACGTTCTTGTCATACCTGCATTTTACTGTATCAAGAAAAGAGAATAATCTGAATTACCTTTTTGATGGGCAAGCAAACACGACTTTTGACTGACCGAATGCCCTTTGCTCAAAACATCAGTTTAACCATTAAGTTCTAGTTAAACTGGCCAAACCTTTTGATTATCTGGGTAGTATATTGGTCTGCTGCTTTTTGTACTCATATAGACCTCTTCTATATTACAAGCCAAAAGAACTTGATCAATACCTGCTCTAATTGGGAGGGTGTCCAACAAACCTTTTAAATTGTCGGAATCTTTTGCCCGCCAATGATTTGAAAAAATATTAGACAAAACATAGCCCGAAAATAAACATCTTGTGTACAGTACAATGAAAACTAAGTAAGTAGAAGTTACTTTTAATTCTCTACGTTTTGGCTACCTTGTAGTCACCATCAGGAATGATAAATTCTGTGTGATTTACTTTATTTACATAGGGAGAAGAGATATCAAATTACTCTGATGAAAAATTATCAGTTCTTTGGAAGCTTTTTGTCCCGTGGTTGAGCTGCGGCTTTTGTTAGTGAATAGACAGCGCTTCTTTATAAAGCAACGTCCAGTGTTTAGCTTTATCGGTTATTTTACAATTGTTAAAAATCAACTGTGAAAGAATTGTAGGTTTATTAAGTTTATTGTGGATGGCATATTTCACAATAGTGGATATGGTTGTGTATTCCATAGTTTTTGTTGTACGAGTATTCTTTGATTCGAGTGTACACTGGAAAATCTGAACCATTTACAGACTTCATAAAATCTTAGTAGATTACAAATTTACAGACATTTCTAATGTTGTTGAAATTAGAACGTTTAAGTTCTTCATAACAATTTCTGTAAATTTAGTTTTTACAGACATTTCACATAGTTACGGCAGCCTAAAGACCTTGATTCCAATTCGCCGACTTTACAAATCTCTACAAAAGTTATGTAAATGTCTGTAAATTTACACATGCAGGGCAAACGTCATAACATCTCTGTAAAATCTCTGGAATTTGGTTCTCTCCTCCGCTGAGGTTTACACAATGACCTCAGCAGTTCCTCATGGAAAGCTGAGCTGAGGAGAGAGTTGAATTTACACAAATGGGGAAGCTTTAATATCTCAACATTGGCCCAAGCCGGGAGAACTGTATTTACCGGTAATGATTTTGGTTCCAGTGGTTCAAAAGGTTGTTTAGGGTTACCCGTGAAATTGTAAGATTTTTGGGAATAAACTCTGAATATACTCTTTCAGAATATGGAGTTTCCTTCTAAACCCTGTTTTGAACTCATGCAAAAGATAGGTTGAGATAGGTTGATAGAGCGATGACATTATGGTAAATAATTGTGATTGACCATTCCAGAAATCCCGAAAAGACTGGGTTCTGGGTACCGTGTACAAGTTATGATTGGCTGAAAGTTTACAACGACCAATCATAGCTCGCGTTGGTGACCCAGAACCCAATCTTTCCAGGGTTTCTGGAGCGGTCAATTAGAGTTCTTTACTACATGTTTGGCACATGGCAGTCTACCAACCTTTTGACATTTCATGGAACACCCTATATTTGCACTCAAACAACTGTGCCAAGTAGTAATGGCTGAGTTTATTTAAGCATACTTCAGTGGCTACTTTCAAAGGTTCTGTGGTTTGTAAAAGAATATCGACAAGTGAACAGAACAGGGTGCTCAATGTACAGCTGTATGGTAGGTACAAAACTAAAGACTTTAAATGTACTTACTATACTTGTAAAAGACAAGATATATACAGTATAACAAGATGCCCACTAGGGCAAAACCTAGACTCGGGTACCACAGATAGCCCAAGTAGTTAACTGTGTCTCAAACATACAAAATTATTTCATATTGCCAGTTGATAATCCAGTGTCCATTTGCCTACACCCAATTTTCTCCCCAGTACCTACCCATTACCCTTCTCATTCTTACAAACCCTAACGGAAATTTCCAAGAAACAACATCCTCTTAATGTAAAAAGGCTGGCTGGCTGAGACTCAGTTGAGACAGCTCTTCAATACCAGACTTGTCAACTTGGTCCCAATACCTTTACATTGTTTCCTTCTTCTGGAGGAAATATGCCCTGGAAGGGATGTTTTCAGCCAACACTTCACAGTTCTACACAAGATAATATAATACGACCCAAGCCTTTATAAGAATAAAATAAAGATATAGTACCGGCATTCCAAACTAAACTAAAAAGGAACACTGGGGAAACTTTAAAGAAGCAAAAAATAGTTGGTGTCCGGGACCGTTCAGGGCTTTTTTATTAAAAAAAAAGCCAACTGTTATCGACCTTGAACTTTTGCAACTTTCGTCCCGCGGACAAGCGCGCCTCATTAATCTGCTAGAAGTCTGGTACCCAGAGGCAATGTTTTCCCGTGGTGTATGCGCTATGTATATCGGCTCATACGCCATGTTGTGTAATAAAATATGTTGATTTTCTTCATGTTTATATGCAAATAAAATTTATGAAATGCCATTTGTTATTATAGCACATTGGTGAAAGAGTGGTATGGTTGCTTTGTAGAGAATGATGTTTGTTAAGTAGGCTTTTACGACGTGTTTGACGATGCTCATCAGTGTTGGCAGGTTTTGCCCACCTCATAAGTGACGTGGTTGGACAATTGGGACCATTTATCAAATTTGTTTTGGCTCGAGAGCAGCAGAATGACATCATAAATGTTGAAAGTGCAAATGTAAACCATTTCCTGATGACAGCTGCTCATACACGCAGCATGACAATGCCATCTTTTTTACCTCCTCTGCTTGATGAAAACCATCACCAGGGCAAAAACAAGCTAACGAATGATATTCTTAAGTAGTTGAAAGGGATGTCGTTAGGCTGGTCAGAGGATTGTGTAAAGTCACTTGGTTTACCATTTGTCAACACCCTTGCTGGTGCTCTGTGGTATATAGATAGAAACCAAGATACCTTCAGCAAAGGAGGCTGTTCTATACCTGTTGTTCTCCACCAGTTCTCCAATGACCGATTTCCCGAGAAGCAGAAAAAGCGAAAGATCAATGAGTCCTTTCTTAAAAATGGTGATATAAAAGCCCGCGGTTCAGCACTTTTTAATTTGGCCATGGCATCCTACCTGAAGAAAGATCATTGGAAGGCTGCAGTTTCTGCAGTTGTACGTCTGGCTGAGAGTGTTCAGAAATAGTGCTTATTTGACCAGTCAGGCAAAAAGGGTAAGTTTGCTCCTAAGATATACAGTATTGAGTAATTTCACTTAAACCCATGCAAACAAGATCAAAGTTTCCACCTCAGCGGGACACTTTTGTGTTGCATCCCCCACGCTAAAGTTGGATTTTGTTTGTGGGGGAAACCTGCCACGTTCGAGAAACTCATGCACTCCATGCAGATGCCCATTATGCCTCCGCTTTATTCCATTATGAAAGGGAATTTGCGCTGAAATTCCATGACCATGTATCATTTATGAGTCTGGAGAGCCTGGGTGCCCTATTGCTTCAGCAGAGAGGGGCAAGAGCGTCATTATTTCCATGTCAAAGAAATTTACTGTGGCTGGTCATGATTTCACACATCTGAGCCTTACTCATAGTGTATCTTTGGCGTTCGATGTACATGAAACCACTGAGGAGAGCTTCAGGGAAGGGTATTTGTGATACACAAAGAAAACGCGTTTCAGCCATCTTCACCTATTCGCCATATGACTGAACTCCAGCAAACCTTAAAACGTCTGGATCCAGTAAAGCCCATTTTTGTCATGTATAAAGATGGTGGTCCTGACCATCGCCGCACATACCTTTCAGTGCATAGTGTGTTCGATGAACATCCTGATCAAATAAAATAAGGATAATTAATGAAACTAATGATAACTCTCCATTTCAGTCTTCACTGGTTACTAATTGTCCTGAGCCCTTGGTATGTTGAATTGATTACTTATTTAGTGAACTGGCATGTCATTAAAGTATGCACTACAGATTTACATAATTGTAAATGGGCAGTCGAAATACCCTTTTCTTAAGGCAGTAGTTGTATATACTTGTAGGCATATTTTGGTTATGGATTCACTATCATGGGATATATTTTCTAGTAGAACTGAAATAAGTTATATTTATGGGTTTGTTGAATGTATTTTGTTATATAATTATACACATGGGTTTATATGTGTTTAAAACAGGAACAGTGGAAATCATTACATGTTTGAGGTCTGTAACATTGTTTAGGTACTTTGACTATGTTTGACAAGAGACCGGTACAAGGAAACACACACAATGATCATACCATGCATTGAAGGTGCTGCAATTAATTCATTGTTTGCACTTCTCCGCAAATCTCTTTTGACCAGGGAAGTGATAGAACGTAACAGGGTCTCCGCTGCAGCTTTTTGTCCGTTCTGGGTAGCAAGTGTCATTTAGTTAGCTTGTTCACAGTCTTTCCACTTCGAAGGAAATTTTGACTAAGAAAGGAAATTCTCAGGATGAGGAAAATCAGAAAATCTAAGGAAAATAAGAAATTTCTTTATCTTTTTGTTGAAAAATCAGTTTTATCACGTGGTTTTGTTCATTTAATAATTAATATACAATCTTCTCCATTAAAAAACAAAAAATCTGAAAATATTCATATTATGGTATATAAACAATGAATATTTATGACTCTGATGAAGATGGTTATGATACTGACGTTGAGAAGGAACCAACATCTAAACCACCAGCTAAGAAAAAAGATATGACACCAAGTTTTGATGAGGTAGCTGTACTGAGACAAGAGTTAATTAAAAAAATTTAAAATTTGTGAACTGGTAGTAAAATAGTACTCGTAGAAAAATATTTGCCATGACCCTATGCACATAATTCAGTTTATTCAAATGACAGACAATACTATTTGATAAGTTGATTTAATTATTGACTTGTGTTTACATTGAGATTTAACTTTAAATCGTAAAACTTCATTTTGATACTATGGCAGAGTAGGAAAACATTCATTATTCTACTATTCTAGCTTTTTAGTAGACGTCTGTATTTCTATTCACAATTAGCGTTTAAAAGCGTTATTATTGCATATTGCATTTTGAAACTCATTTGCAATTATTATGGTTGCACTCAACCATATCTTATTTCCTTTGCAATTTTCATCCTGGATAGTAATAATATTGTTGCTTTTTTGTGGGAAATGCACGGTCAATTCCTACAAATACCAACGGTGCTGGCCAGGAGAAGCACAATCAAAAGGACTATAACTTTCGATCAGAGAGCTTTGTCCATGAACCACCAACATTTCTGGCGCAAATAAACAAGTAAGTCCATGAATAGATGTAGAAATTGATTGGTATACGAGTTACCAAATTTAACTATGCTTTGCTTATGTATAGCTTATTGTTCAATCAAATGTAATCAATTTGTACATAAGACAGTATTGCAAATACACTACCGTACACTGTCTTTTGCTGACAATAAGTTATCATAATTGTTAGATAATAAACATTGAAATTTCCTGATCTATTTAGCAAACTTTTGTGTGAGTTGTACAAATCTGCGAAGAAGTCCCATGATGGTGACAATGAAAAGTCTGTCATTGAAGAAGTCATGAAGCTTGTGTTTGACAAAATTGCAATTCCTGGAGTTATAATTAACAACAGAATGAACCAACAGTTTAGAAGTAACTTATGGAGATTGAACAATGCAATGGCAAAAGCAATTCGCAAAGGTAGTAGTCCAGTGAGAAGACTTCTTCAAAGATGGGGAGCTTCTAGAAATGAAACATGGAGCTCCACCAGAACCGGAGAGCAAAAGAGATGTCTAAAGATGAGAAAAAAGCATTTCAAACTGAAGTTGCCCTAGCCAAATCCCTGAAAAAAAAAGAGATGCAACTGCGTCAAGGAAAAAATTCAGTCAATTAGGAAAGCCTATAATAAGGCTGTTACGAATGGCACGAGGTCCGGTTCCACAGAGGAAGCAACAGAGGAAGATAATAGTCTAAACAACACACTGGAACTAGATGCTGCTGAAGAGTACAAAAATCTGGATCCTGATTGCGATTATAATGATGACAATCATGCACGTATGAATATTGGTTAGGTTTTTCATTAAAAATCAACTTCTCTCACATTGAGAAAGTTGGATCTTACCCCCTCTAGTCCATAGTTTCTTCCAGTCACTCTTCTTCTAACCTTGAACTACTCATTCGAGAGAGTTTACTTATATCTCAACTTAAACCTAACCTCAACGAAAACATTT